>PVJO010019476.1:0-34210 GCA_004026905.1 Hystrix cristata
TCTCCCCCTTCCCCTCCCCTCCCTTCCATTCACCCACCCCTCCCTATTTGCAACAAGTGTAGTTACACTTTTCCATTTTTTCCTCTTTCATCTTACTTTTCTTTTAACTTTCTTCTTTATCCCCCTTTTCCCTATCTAGTTCTCCTCTCTTTTGAATACTATCTCTCTCTTTTTTTTAAACATAATATCTATTCTACCCCTTTGTCCTTACTTACACTTATGGTTTCTCATATCAGAGAAACAATTCGATGTGTACTAATAAGTGTCTGATTTATTTCACTTAACAGTATGTTCTGGAAGCAAGTATTACCCTGATTCTAAAACCAGAAAAAGATCCCACCAGAAAAGAGAACTACAGACCGATTTCTCTAATGAACATAGATGCAAAAATTTTCAATAAGATACTAGCAAACAGAATGCAACGGATTATCAAGAAGATTATACACTACAACCAAGTAGGATTCGTCCCAGGGATGCAGGGATGGTTCAACATAAGCAAATCAATACATGTAATACACCATATCAACAGAATCAAGGACAAAAATCACATGATCATCTCAATAGATGCAGAAAAAGCTTTTGATAAAGTCCAACACTCATTTATGATAAAAATCCTACAAAAATTAGGAATAGACGGTCTACATCTAAATTTGATAAAAGCCATCTATGACAAACCAACGGCCAACATCACATTAAATGATCAGAAACTTGAAGCTTTCACACCAAAATCTGGAACAAGACAAGACTGTCCACTATCACCACTATTATTCAATATAGTTTTAGAAACATTAGCAAGAGCAATCAGGCAAGAGAAAGAAATAAAAGGGATAAAGATAGGAAAGGAAGAAGTTAAACTATCATTATTTGCAGGTGACATGATACTCTACATAGAAGACCCCAAGAATTCCACCAAAAAACTTCCAGATTTAATAACTAAATTCAGTTGCGTAGCTGGATACAAAGGTAAGTCTATTTCTGAGAAAAGAGCTTGGCACAGACAAAAATTGAAAGTGGCTGAAAAATCTGTGATAAGGTAAGAAGGGTTCCCTGTACGGGGGAAGAGAAGCCAGTGGGATGGGCAGATTCTCTCTCCGAATCCAGTAACCACTGGAGACAGGGGCAACCACAGGGAGGCTGCAGCCAGTTGTTCCCAAGGATGCCTCCTGTGTCCAAATGTTTGCCAGGCAAACATTCCTTTGCAAGGCGGATCTTTTTATTTACAACCGAGTACTGAAAGGCATAATAAGTAAGAGATGGTTAAGGTAACAGAAAAACACTCATCCGCACTAAAGTCTAATCTATGGAGATTTAAATGGCTTTGTGCAAGGGTAGAGAGCAAAAGGAGTTGCAAGGAACCCAGCATTTGAGTGAGGAAGACGCTGCCATCAGTGGATTGAAAAATCTCACATTCACTGAGCTCCATGAATGTGCCACGTATCATGCTAACTGCTTTACCACAATATCCTTGTGTTTAGGGAAAGGTCTCCATGTTAGAAAGGAAGAAAACAAGGTCAAGTAATTTACTCAAGGTTTCATCACTAGTAAACAGCAAAGGCAGAGTCAGAATACAAACCCAGGTCTATCTATCACACTCTAAAGCCTACATGCTAACATCTTACACATACATTGTCCAGGCAGAGGAGAGAGAGAGAGAGACAGACAGACAGACAGACAAAGAGGCAGAGAGACAGAGAGAACGTGTGGGTGCATTTTTTAATTTCCAAGATACCATTTTCTTACACAAAGGTAGTCTAGTTCAACCAGTAGCTTGTTATAAAAACATACAACATAAATGAGATTCTACTATACTACCTGTTATAGGCACAAAAGGCACCTTCAGTTTTGCCTAAATTTTCCATGAACATTTCAGTATTAGTAAATAAACTTCTTATTTTTTATAAAAAAGCACTTTCAGGAGGCAATATGAATTTTGTTAACATTTTTTCCTAGTTTGAAGGTGAATAGGTTATGACTTCCTATTTAATTAACTAATTAATTAATTAATTAAATGGCTAGTATCCTTGTCCTTCAAAGTAATCAGCAACTCTCAGAAGTGATTGGTATAAAACAATTATTGTCATTGATCAGCTCTGAATAGATAATTTTAAACAAAGTCATTGTGTGCTCAGCAGATTACAGCTTGTTAACGGGCAAGTTCTAAATGACCTCTTAAGCTAGTCAAATCAATGATGCATATTCCTCATTAAGAAACTTCAAATTGTAAGTGGTCTTATAAATAATGTTTATTTTAAGCACTAAAACAAATGGTAAAATCTTGATATATCAAAAGCCATCTGCTCATAGAGATTTTCCTCCACTGAGCATATTTTTATTCCTAAAAACCCATAGTAATCTTAATGCTACTGAGAGAGAGAGAAAAGTCTTCTCTCCAAAAATTAAAGTGAAGACATGTAAAACAAATTTATTGATAATAACCTACCTAGAATTAATGCTCTAAATGTATGTAAGAACACAGAAATAGGACTCAATTATTCCTTTTTTTGTGTGTGTGTGCTGGGGATCGAACTCAGGGCCTTGCACTTGCTAGGCAAGTGCTCTAACCACTGTGCCAGATCCCCAGCCCAAGACTCAATTATTCCTGATTCTACTTTTACTTACTAGACCGCTCAACAATCCAGAACACCACAATGAACACAGAAAAGTGGTTTTACTAAATTTTTACAAGTAGTGAGTTTAAAAACAACAGAAAGGTAATATAACACAAGTTTTCATTCAAGGTATAGCTGGATTAGCATGTCAAAACTATGTATTAAACATGTATAAAATTACACATTAGGTATGAAAAGAAAGTTTCATATATACGTTATATATGAAAATTATAAGATTATTTTTATCAGAAGATTCTGGATAATTATTACATAAGCAGATTCTTTAATATTCTGTTTCCCCATTCGACTTTACTTTTTTTTTTTTTTGGTGCTGGGGATTAAACTCAGGGCCTTGTGCTTGCTAGGCAAGCACTCTAACCACTGAGCTAAATCCCCAGCCATACCTTACTTTATATGTCCTTTCTCTATAAATCTATTTAAACATTTCACAGTGATATTGGTCCCCGAACAACTCAAGATGCATGAGGTGACCCCACGTTAGCTCCCCTAAACCGCTCCATGGTCCTAACAGGTGTAGTAGAGACGCAAATGCAACCAACTATAGTCTTTCAGATGACAAAATTCTGTGTGAGCCGCACGTTGGATTCTGAACAGGAAATAAATGACAGATTATCTTTTTCTTGTCATTTGGTACCTCTTCCCTAAAAATCTGCCTAAATTTGTAGCAAGAAGCATGTTTCCTCTAAGAACATAATGATGACAATCCTGATCCTAGTACTAGGAATAGGTGAAGGTCAGAGCCACCTGTTGTTTTTGTATGGTGGGCTTTTCACCCTGAGACATCCGATTTTGCCTATAAGAGGAAGCACATAACACTGAACGATGATGCTGCAACTTAGTGTTCTATTAATTGCCCCTAAATTTAACATTCCCTAGGTGAAATGTCCTACCAGAAAGAGGTTCATAAACTGTTAGGACCGTGGGCCAGTTTTGCAGGAAGACAGGGTATAATACAATTCCTCTCATAGTTTGGTCCAGGTTTCATACAGGTGCCGTCATCCAAAATTTGAAAAAAAAAAAAGGACAAGGTGACCAGAAGTTGAGGCAAGATGATGCTGAGTTCCATTCCTAACAGCATCACTAGCATTGCAAATTTGGGCAAGATGCCTTTCTGTGATTCTATTTCCTCATATTTGAAATTGTACTCATAAGACACCTATCTCAGAGAGGATGTTGTGCGGATTACAGAGAAAAGTGAGAATACCAAGGATGGTGCTCTGAGAGTGGTAAACACAATGCAATTGCTAACTCATTATCAATATTTGCCAATGTTTCTGACTTGCAAAGACTTGGAGATCTATGGGATGGAGATCTTTTCCTTGGCTGGTCTCCACAACCCACACAACAGTCAGTTTAACTAAGTACATTCAGATATCCACCAACTGTACCCATTCACCTTCATGTAGTAAGTTTCAGAATCGTGAGTCATTCTATTGGGTAAATGGCGTCTCATTGACAAGGTTGATGCTGAATGTATGTAATGTTCCTATGGGTTATTTTCCCTGTGAAAATGGAAACACTGGGTATAAGGAATGTGCCATTCCACACAAGGGACTTCATGGGTGGAGTCAGTCAGTAAAAGAGTGATAAAGCACCGAGTATTGAGAACCATGACTCAAGGTGCTAGAAAAAAGGGGCGAGTAATAACTCTTATGACGCGTAAAACAATTCCATGAAACTGTGCTAATGTTTGCTACCTGGGGACACCTTTAAACAGCCTTTCCACAAGTGAAGTAATTGTTGCCCTCACGTAAAACAGTTATGGTATTATGAGGAACCCAAATCTCTAAGTGCAGTATTTGGTGGCCCTGAAGTGACACTCAAGTCATCTGCTTACTTCCACTTTCTCCCTAACATCAGAGGTGGGAGGTCAGTTCTATACCACTCTGGAAGAAGATACAGACACTGTGATCGGATATGACGAATGTTTAATTTTTTTTAATGTATTACAGTAAAAGACACGTTGCCATTTATCCCTCTCAAAATACTCCCTCTGGCTTTGAGCACACTCGTCCCATCATTCTTGCTGCTTTCTGAAGCAGTTCTGGAATCCTCTTCCATGTTTTTAGTTGCATAGTTGTACTGCCTCGGTGTCCTGCATCAATTCAAAATGTTGACCTTTCATGGCCATTTTGACTTCAAGGAAGAGCCACAAGTCACCTGCTGCCAGATCCAGGGAACAAAGTGGATGAGGACACACCGTCATGTTTTACCAGCCCGCCTGTCTGTGGAACGGCACTTGGCAGCAGCATTCACCCAATTTTTGAACATCTCATGAAGACACGAGAGAAAACTCACAGAACTTCTTCAGGAAGTGGCAAGAATGATGAGATAAATGTGTCTGAAGTGAGGGGAAGTATTTTCAGGGGGATAATGGCAACTTGTCCTTTACTGTAAATCATCTTTTATTGAAAAACACACCATATTTTTTTCTCTTATTTTATTTTTTTAACCAAGAACATGTATTGGTACATTGTCCATATATTGATCACATTCATCATGTTTGTTTTTACCTGTACATGGTGTCTCTTGGTTCTCCCCACTCTTCCCCACCCCTCCCTTCTGTTCCCTCCCTCCCTATTTACAGCAGGTTTATTCACAATTTTCCATGATTTCCCTTGCCCCTTTCTGTTTTTTCCCTTCCTGCAACGCACCTTATTTTTTGATCAGCCTTGTAAACTGTCAATCTAAGTGGAACCAGGAGAGAAATCTGTTGAGAAATCAGTTGGCACTTCTATGATAAGGAAAACTGTCTAAAAAGAGAGAACTGAAAAATTCAGAGCCCAAATTAAATGGAATCTGCAACAGTAGCAAAGGTGCTAGCAGAAGAGTGGACTCCTAATCCGAAGTAAAGTTAAATTGGAGTATAAAACAGAAATACAGTATCGCACCAAGAAACAGGAGGACTAGGGGCCCAGGAGCTAAGATAAAAATTTACTGAGCAATTTATTGCTCTACTAATTGACTGTCACCCATCTAGCAGCAAATCAGCAACAGGGGTTCTGGGAAAGCATACTGACAGCAGCTTAGACCATAACAAACCTCCTTCAGGTCTGAGGCCTTGTGATACTCTGGCAAAGTACTAAATCTCACGACATCGTCCGTTCACATATGAACTGCTCACTGACCAAATTTTGCCTAACTTCTTCCATTTTATCCACATCACATAGCCTGGTCGGCTCGTCAGAGAACCTTAGAGATCCTCCAGCAAAGGCTTCAATAATTCCCAACAATGACACTCAGGGACACAGAGAAAAACATATTTAAAGCAAAAGACTTTTGTAAATTCTTTGCATAGAAAATATTGGTCAGAGCTCACTGATTCATTTAGGATTATTTGTTTAACCACCTCCCATATGTCGAGCATCAGACACACAAAGATGGAGAAAGTAGGACCCTGGCCTCAGGGGACTTACAGTGTGTGGGGTGTGGAGACTGGCATGGAAATTAGTCAGGATAATAAAATATTACAGGTTCTATCACAAAAGTCACAAAATAGGGAAATAAAAAGCAAGAGAGTGATCAATTGTACAGGGGTAGGGGAACCATAAATTCTTTAGAGAAAAGGTGACCCTTTAAAAAGTAAATGGCACAAATGAGGATATTAATATCTATTACATAAAACAAAATCGCACACATGTAATTTGTGCTTCATTACAAAAGAGTGACATCTATTTAGGGATGTGTAGGCTATAAGTGAGTTTTCACAACCCCTCTGTGTCACCAGCTCCTTTGACAACTGGATATAATTTGTTGTCATGATAACAATCAATAGCCAGATATGTAACTCACAATTGGTTCAGCATGAAGCAATCTAAAATGAGGTTTTTTTCTTACCTATTCTACATACAAGTCCTGTTTATGATTGGGAGACACACACACACAAATATATTTATATTATGACCATGTAGATCACTGGCAGTTATCTGTTATCTGTTGTCCTTAGAAGGTCTTATTCCTGGACACCCACAGCCACCCACACTTAAATTATTTTGAACACAATTATTTGTTAGCTCATGAACTGCAAAAGGCGAGTTTTAGTTATTAGAAGTAAAATTTCAGCTACTGGTCTCCAGTGAGGGTTGTAATCCTGCTATGTGTATAACACAAAAGTACATGGGCAACACGTTGGCATCTTTAGACACTCACTCCTGCAGAGAGCAAAATTTTGAGAGGACCATGTAGCAAAAACCCACTCACAGATAAGTTTAATTCTGGTCATTTGTCACTGTGACTGACTAGTGTTCAAAATTTACCTGTGCTAGAGAATCACTTCTGGCTTCTATGCAAGTGATCCTCGCTCCTGATTCCTCAATTTAGGAGCATAAAGCATCAAGTCTACTGCCAAATTAACTCACCACCAACTTCCGAAGAAACCGTTGAACTTCTTCATTAGAAAAATGTTTTTATTTTACGTGACTCACAGTGATGTTTACGTATTCCCCCTTAGCCTCCCAGAAATTCCCGAATGTCTTTAGCTTGTCCATTTCAATCTCTAGGTTATTCTGAAGTATCCCCTCTCTTCCTTCGATCCCCATCGCATTCTCTCTGGAATGCTTCCCTCATGGAAAGCTTTGTCAAAAAAAAAAAAAAATCCAGATTTAGTGAGGAGAAACTTTATTTGAAAGGATTATTGCAAGAGGGAGAGAAAGGCAGTGACCATTCCAGGATGCGGAGCTGAACTCCCATAACAGGGAGAACACTTGTACCATAAGATTTACAGGTATGTCAAGAGGTAGGCAAGAGGAGTTTTCTTTTATAGGAAGGTGTCAGCGAGACTAGAAAACGTGCCGTATGGCAGTCGGATGACAGAGTGGCATGCCTGCGTAGTATTGGGAGGGCATGTGCTAAGGACATGCTGCGTGCTGGCCAAAGTTCAGGAACCTGGGGC
This sequence comes from Hystrix cristata, assembly GCA_004026905.1. Classification (NCBI taxonomy): domain Eukaryota; kingdom Metazoa; phylum Chordata; class Mammalia; order Rodentia; family Hystricidae; genus Hystrix; species Hystrix cristata. Next base: position 7,522 of record PVJO010019476.1, read on the forward strand.
AAGAAGAGAGGCCGAGATGCAGTTTGTTTAACTTGTTGTTCCAATCGATCAGTGAAAGTAAGCAGATCAGCTAATCATCTGGGAGGTAAAGAATGAGAATTTGGAGGAGACACGTTTGGCCTTGTCATGGGTAAAAAAAAAAAAAAGTTGGGCATCTGTGTGTTTTACCTAAATCACCCAGGAGGAGTGGTTTTTTGGCAACAAGCTATTTCTAAAACACAAACAGGTGGAAGGATTTTTTAACTTTCGCTGTTTTCCAGGCTCATAGGACACAGGTGAAGTCCAAAAGTGTCCATGATGCTAATGAATGACCAACTGACATGGATGGTGCTATTATGAAGCAGAGTTTCTAGTACGATGTCAGAATAAGTAGAAACTCTGCCTTCCCAGTGGCTTGTATTGACAGAGTTTCCTAGGAACCTTAATGATTCAAGTCAGATCAGAATTTAATCTGAAGATTCAGGCCTGAATAAGACACAAAGTTCTAACTCTGTCTTCTGTGCTTCTAGTTAGTAACACAGAGGACCCGGAAGACCTCCTTTTGTGATCTCCTCCGGCCACCTATAGGGATACAGCAGACTTGGGTTGTTCACTGCTTTAGGTCCTCAGGCATCTATTACTTTTTATTTTGGAGTCACAGGTGACATGAAGTAAGCAGAAAAGAAAGATTTGAAAGGGTTTGGGGGTTAGAGGTTAAGGAAGTCTATGGCAGAGCAGAACATAGACTAAAAATACAGACTAAACCATTTCCATTAAAGAGGAAAATCAAACTGTTTTCTTCTGAAAATGCTATTCAAGTAAATAGCACCCTGCAGTCGGAGTATCTGCCTGTAGCTCTATTTTTTTCCCCAAAACTCCAGAAGAGCAGAGAGGTGGACAGATTTATTACAGACAGGCTCTGGCCTAGACTTCCAGCACGCTTACACTTGGAGAAGAAAGTGCTTCATCCAAAAGCAATATAACATTAATTGAGCCACTGAGGTTCAACATATACCTTTAGGAAACTCTTTACTACTTTGCCTCAACCAAAATAAAATCTGTTATTTGCATAATTAAGAACTAGAGCATTAATGAAAGAAAATATAATAAGGTAATAATAGGTCTTAAAAACATTAATGAAATTCACCTATGAAATTTCTCCTCGGGGCTAGGGATTTAGCTCAGTGGTTACAGTGCTGGCCTCGCAAGCACAAGGTCCTGAGTTCGATCCCTGGCACTAAAAAAAAGTTAAAAAAAAAAAAAAAGAAATTTCTCCATTTATGATAGCTTAGCATTTAAATTATCACTATATTACCCAAAACAAAAGAAATATTTTAATGATGCCCATTTCAGGTTAAAACCAGGTTGAAGCCCTATAATTGCCAAATTTAGCATTCAGGAAAATAGCACACAAAAATGAACACAGAAATAATAAAAATAAAACCTGTAAGTTGGGGAAAAAAAAAACCTGTAAGTTGGAAACTGACTTTATTACTGTAAATCATATGCATAATTTCTAATTGATTTATATTGGGCAGGAATGTTATATTCCCCAAGCATGTTCATCTATTTATCACAATACCTTATGTATTAGTATGGAAACTAATACATTGCTTCATTAATATTTTTGGTCTTTCTCTAGCTTTGGCTTGGAGATATTTAACATTCTAAAACATAAGCATTTTTAACCATATATTTTACATTTTACTCTAATTTTTAATGCTGCCAAGATTATTTAGCATAACTAACTTTTTAATCATGTGCTCTTTTCTCTGTTAACATTAGCATATCAATCAAATTTGCATTACTCTGCTTTGCTCATTTTATTAAAAGCGAATTCAGGGCACAATTGACTTTTCATTTGTTTAACAAGTGAAGAAATATTTACCCTGACAGCCATTGCATTGTAGAGATCCATCTTCATAGTATAATATGCTACCTGTGAATCGAGGAGAGAAAAAAGATGGCACACATGTCAGTTACACAAAGACAGTGAAGCCTATTTTTACATATAAAAGATAAGAATCTTTATACATAATACATAATAAGAGTTCTAGGCTTAGAAAAATGAAATCAAACTTTGCATTGAAGAGATAGGCTTTCTAATACATAATGCAAGCTTAACCAGGAAAATCTATGGTAGTCAAACTAGGAGCTAATGGAGATATATGATCATAAAATGCTCTCCGCTGAGTTTGATAATCAATGGTGCTCTACTGAGAATAGAATAACAAAGCAGAAATATTCACAAGTGCTGGTGACACATAGTATTGTATGATTTATTCACTGGGGTTCTTTTAGCCAAAACTCACAGAAACATAAAAGGAATTCATATTTCAAGACGTCTGGTTTAATAAAAAATTCAAAGAAACGCTGTCTTCAGTCGAAATCGTCCAAGGATATGGACACAGTGATGGAGTGAAATTGTGCCTTTCAACCATCTATGCAAAATGTTATGTACTTAGCTGCCTCCTGAGTGATCCTTGGGAATTTTGTTTCATTTAATATTCATTTTAACACCATAAAATCATAAATACAATGATACCATGTTACAGCGAATCCCTTGATATAGTGAATACTTCCCAAAGTATGTTTCTTTCAAGTAAAGACACATTTATCTAGTGATACACAAAACACTCTTACAGTAAATAATTATTTAGCAGTGTAGCTTATTTCAATGAAAATATAGCTTTAAATAAAACTTCCAGGTCTGTCATATCTTTTAATTAAAAATACAAAATGAACATAATTCATGACAGTACAGTGAACCATAAAAGCAATGAACATCATTTTTCAACAGAATACGCAACTTTATCCATTTATATCAAAGCAAAATTCATTCAACTAAAATAACTTCAGCCCAGGCACTGAGTTTTATATTCCAGGCAAAAACGGAAAAAGGTGCCTCAACCCTTTATCAAGGGATTTTTCTTCTCTGTAACGAAGAGTTTCTTTGTAATTAGTGTTGTTTGAGCTGCCTGCTCTGATCCAAAGCAAATTGTGAAGAGCAGCGATGCTGGATTATTTAACAACAATTGGAGCAATTAAGAAACAGTCAGCTGCAATATGTTATTTACAAACCCACACAATGGTGTCACTACATTTTGGATTCTCTTTCGTGTATTAAGCAAGGCATGACTCTTAGAATCTGAGGCGATTTGAAATATTTATTTTAATAATTGTGTTTCTTCAAGTCATATGGAAGAAGATACTGCCTTTACATAGTTTCATAAAGAAAAATTACTGAAAGTTATATATTCCTAAGAGTTCTTGTTCAGAAAAATATATTTCTTATCTTTATTGTACCATCATTTAGGCAAAAGCAGAGAGTTTCTGAGTTTTCAAGTCCTAGAGCTGAGTTTGATCCCTAACTTTGCTTGTACCAGTGGTGTGGCTTTGAAAAATTTTAAATCTCTCAGTCTTGATTTCCACGATTACAAAAGAGTGTATTACATGCTTCATTGAGTTGTTGTGAAGATTAAATGGAAATAAAGCAATTAAGGTACTTAGAACATACCTGATAGTCACTATGAAAGGGATTATCAGTAGTGTTATGTGCATTTTGTGGCTAAAAGTATGTAATATAACTAAACGTAAAATTCCAAAAAGCATAAAAGGCTAAATTTCATTACATTATGAAAATGGGAAACAGAGAGATAGCTTTGGAGCCTATGAATTCTTACCTCTATATTTGGAGATGGAAAAGCACTTTGATTACAGCATATCAAACTCAAGTGAACCTCTAATACATATTTATTCTCAACTCTCTGGTCCAGATGCTTTCGAAAATACCCCCCAAATATGTGACACAATTGTTGCATGATTTCATTTATGTAATGTGCCAATAAAAGTCAAATTCATAGATAGAAAATAGAACTGGGGATTGGGAAGTGGTGAGTTATTATTTAATGAGTACAGAGTTTTGAGTTGAGATGATAGAAAAATTCTGGAAATGTATAATGATGGCTGCATAATAATGTGAATATATTTAATGCCACTAAATAGTAAAAATAAAATGGTAAAAATTGTCAAATTTTATTTTATAATATTTTTAAAACCACTAAAAATATGTGACTATGAATGTGCATTTCTACAAGCTAGAGAAATATTTAGATACTTTAAAATTTTGTAAAATGTCATCTAAGTCTTTGTTTCTCCACTCTGAGTAAGGATGATTATTTGTTATGTTAATGTTTATCCTTTGGTCACATGATTAGTTAAAATATAACTCACACAAAAGTCCATGTTTTAAAATTATTTTCTGTACTAAATGTTTTTATTTTGTTTTTATTGTACAGAATTAGGCAAACATATGGTAGCTACTCAATAGTATATGCAAAAATGACAAGGTATTGTAATTTCTCAGCAGGCAAATTTTTTTAGTATGTTCCTCATACCTAATGAGTGAGTAAAAGCAGAACAAAACTTGACCTTTATTTTGTGTCTGTTTTATTAATTTAAACTTTGGGTAGGATCCCTGCCCAGCTATGCAGACAGGCATGCCAGTCATTTAGAGACTGTTTAAAAACTGGCAGAACAGATCGATAAGCCCTAAATTCACATGACCTACCTCATCCCCCTTCAAGATTGAGGAAATCAGGTTAAGAGATTTACAGGGACATTCAACTACCAAAGGGCACAGAAAAGCCTCTAATTACTCCCCTAAACCTACGTTCATCTTGAATTCCAGCACAGTCTTCACAAAACTAAGAGTACTCTGGACAAAAGCAGTCACCTCAAGGAGACTAAATCGCCCCCTCAAATGAATAAAACTTCTCTGAAGTTCCTTACAAAACCAGAACTGAGATAATGATCAACCAGACAGTGTGTCAAGAACCTGCCTGGGTCAGAGCGGAAGCTTTCATGTCTTCTTCAGATAGGTCCCCTTTGGGGCTGAGGATTTAGCTCAGTGGTTACAGTGCTTGCCTTGCAAGCACAAGGTCCTGAGTTCGATCCCCGGCACCAGAAAAAAAAGGAAAGGTCTCCTTGTCCCAATCCAGTGACAGCACCATCAACTGGAAGAAAAAGTTAGCATTCTTCTAGCTTCAAGAGGTACTTTCAAACCAGTAGGACATATGTCTTAAAAAATAACAACAAAACAAACAAACAAAAAACTCTGAATCTCAAGCTTTTCAAATTGACTGCTATCTGTTGCACTTTGCTGTTGCTGTCTTGTCTTAGCCCTTTAGGTCTAGACCACTCCTTCCTTGTCTTCTTGCTCTTCCCAACCTGTTCCAATCACATGGTGTCAATACCCTGACACCTAGCTGAAGGTCTCATTCCTCATTACGGCTCCTGCCATTAGCTCAAGACTTTCCTTGTCTATGTGGACAGCACATTGACGTACCTAACCTCACAACTGCCTATCTTTCTCAGTCCCATGGGCCACACTTCGTTCAGCCTTATTCTCCTCTAGCATGCTCCAGACCTCCTCAACTACAAATGTTCCCCTTCTTGTTTTAAACCCAGACTGCAAATTCCTCTGTTTAAATCCCTGGTGGCTAAATTTCTATTAAAAGAGTCTTACACCTAATTTTGACAGCTCTCTCCTCTTTTTCAGTTTTAAGTTCTTTCTTCACAGATTCTTATATATAATATACATGGCTACATTGTACTTTGTTATATGAATATACAGGAAGTTGTTCACAGCAAGTAAGAATAATCTTTCATTTATTGTTGAGCATTTTGATTAGAAACCAAGAAAGGATGTGTTTCAAGGGGGAAAAGGCTATTTCAAAAGTAGAACACTTAAAGTAATACACATCCATAATAATTTTGAGTGACGTATCTGTATTAATCAGCATTCCTATCACTGAGACACAATATCTGACACCCACAAATTAAAAGTTCGATTTAGTTCGCTGTTTCAGGAAACCCAGTACACACTCAGCAAGCTCCAAGGCAGAAACATCATGGTGAAAGGGTGTGGTGGAGCAAAGATGCTTAACTTAGTTCAGAGCAGCTGGGAAGCAGAACAGGTGGACAGTGGCCAAAAAACATGAAAGAGGGACCATATACAGTACCCAAGGACATGGGTCCATGACTCACCCAGACACTGCCAGGATCACACCTTACTAATCTGCTAGGCATTTCTTATTTTAATGAAGTTAATATATCAGGAGTAATGGTCAAAATTCATCCTTTGAAAACTGCAAACACAGCCCCTTAAACCATACTTAATCTCCAGGTAAAGATAGTGCAAGCTCATAATTCTGCCTAACATAATACAACTATCCTATATACAATTGGAAATAAATACTTTCCCCCAAAGTCTCAACAGTTTCAGCATTTTTCAAAAGTCCCAGTCCAAGTCACTTTTGAGACTCAAAGCAAACTCTTAGCTGTGAACTTCTGTAAAAATAAAAAAAACAATTTATATAATCCCAAGGTAAAATGGCACAGGGTAAAGATTCCCATCCCAAAAGGGAGGTATGAGAGAGGAGGACAGACGAATCAGACCAAAGCAAGAACAAAAACAAGCAAGACAAACATTAAGTCCTGTAGCTCCATATCTGACAACCAGGACACATGGTGGTGATATGTGAATTCCAGAGGGTCTTGGGCAGGGTCTTGCTGTTTGCAGGCTATTTGGCCTCTCTCTTAGGCTGGCTCCACTGTCAGGCTGCAGATTTCCTCCATAGACATTCCACAATTCTGACATTTCCAACATCCTGGAGTCTCCACTATACCTTTGATTCACTCCCACAGCTTATGGACTGCCATCTCAGGGGTTCCTTGCCTGGTCTCCCAGGCTTTCTTTTGAAATATGGGTGGAAGCCTCCCTGGCCCACATATCTTGTATTCTGCATGCCAATAAAACCAGCATCACATGGGCAACACCAAGGTCTACTGTCAGTGGAAGCAGTAGCTAGGCCCCTTTGGACCATGGTTTCAGTGGCCTCTGAAGGCCTAGATGGCCAAGTACATTGAAACGAATCCCAGGGAACCAATTCCTTAGGAGGATCTTCTCTAGTAGGAGTTCTAGGAATCCTCTTCTTAAAGGAAATGTTGACACTTTTGAATTCTTGGGCTTGCCATGGGTAGGGTCTTGCTGATTCCTGAGATGCATTTTATTGCAGTGCAATATAATTTATTTCTTTTAATGGTGCTAATCTCTTTAGCAGTCACACATCCGTTGGCCCCAACTTTACACATCACTCCTTCTGGACCACAATTTAAATTTTTCATATTTTTCTGTCCTGCCTTTTGCCCTGATTCTCACTATAAATCTTCCTAGAAGCAACCAGAAGTATCCATGCCATAGGCTAAATGTTGGGTTGTGCTGAAATTTCCTCTTCTAGATTAATTAGTTCATTGCTTTTAATCTCAGTCTCCTGCAAAGTCTCAGGTCATACATAAAATGTAGAGATATTTTCTCCCAAAGTGTAACACATGCCTTTGAGCCCAAATGCCAGTGGAGTCCTTTTTCCCAAAAGTAATCTCCTGAGCCTGGCCTTTACTGTCTACACTACTATGAGGATCCTGGTCTTCTGAGCTCTGACCAGAATCACTCATCGATCTTTGTTTACAGAATCCTAGGGTTTCTCTAGCCATGCTTCTCCAAACCTTTCCAAATCCTTTGGTAAACCAGTTCCAAAGGTTTCTAAAGTACATGGTTAGATACAGTCACAGCAACAGCCCCACTTCTTTGGTACCAATTTTCTGTATTAAATTTTGTTCCAGTTGCTCACATACAATATCCCATATCCACAATTTAAAGAAGGAAAGGTTCAATTTAGCTCATGGCTTGAGGAGATTCAGTACATGGTCAGCAAGCTTCAAGGTAGAAACATCAGGGCATAAAGGTGTGGAGGAACAAAGCTGCTGAGTTCCTGGCTAGCTGAGAAGCAGAAGAGGAGAGCAGTGCATGTGAGCAGTGGAGGAGGAGCTATATACAGTATAGTACCCAAGGCCATGGCACTATGACCTATCCAGACACAGCCAGGATCATGCTTTACTACTCTCCTAGGAATGTCTTAATCTAATGAAGCTGATATATCAGGATTAACAGTAAGAGTATCTGCATAAATTTACCAAATCAAATAGCTATATTTGCTAGTTTGGACAATACAAAGGAAATACTTTCATTAAAGCAATGACAATGAAACATTTAGAAGCCATGAAAACAGGGTAACAGGTCTGAGGAGCTTGAGCCCTTGTATTTCCCATACCACTGCCATCCTCGTTTCATCATTTTGAGTTTAATCATTAAAGTGATTTATTATCAAGTAATCATATGCAAATGTTTTGCTTTGTTTCCTGGTAATTGCTAAGAAAATGGTCGTTATTGACAGCTGATTTTTAAAATAGCCTTTCCCCTTCCATACAAAAGAAGATAAAAGCCAATTATATTTTTTCTCTCAATTACTATCAATATAATCTTTAGGAGAATGTGAACTAAATTCACCTCATAAATTCACTTCATAATTATGGTGAATATATGTTAATAAAGTTTTAAATTAATATTAATAACTCAGAGTATTATTTTGTCCTGCATTTGATGTTTATTTAAAATGTAAGATTCTGAAGAGATAAAATAACGTATACTTAAGTTTTGTGCTTTGACATTAAAAGGGGAAGACTATTGCCTTATTTTATTATAAGTGATTTGGAAGTCCTATAAATATCAAAAGACATGGGTATTTTTTCACATATAGAGGAAACACTTATTCACCAAGGAAAGAGAAATAAAAATGTCTATAGAAACAATCATATCGATCTCTTACTTGTTTTAAAATTTTTGACTTAAATCTATATATTCGTCCATACATAATATGAACAACTGTTACTTATCATTAAGAAGATAGAATGGAATTTGATAGTTAATGCTGTCCTCACCCCATAGAACGTTAACAATTTTTTTTTTCATTTCTAGTCTTCCAAACAATCAGATGAGTATTTTGTAAAAAAAAAAAAAAATTACAATGGCTACCCATATATGAATACTGTAAACTTCTATTTTCAATACTTTAGTAAGTTATTTTTATAATTTGAATATATTTTAAGTCATAATTATCTTTAACAATTAAATCATTCTATCACAGGATATTAATACATTTCAACAAAAAATTTTAAACTGCCTGTTCATGTGGTTGTAAAATATATTGTTTAGGAAATCTCAGCTTAAAAGCCTAATGTTGAATTGTCCAGCACTGCAATTAAGACATATTTGTTTCATGATAAGTTGTATCAAATTAGTCATATATTGTGATATTCTTTATACTTTCTTGCTCTCAAACTTTGGTGGTAAAAAGTATTCGATTTGATATTAAACACAATGTAAATTATATACTAATAAAATATTAAAAAGAAAAATAAATTTAACAGTACAATGAAGTATACACAAATTGTTTTCTGTATTTTATATTGATAAGTTTGGTCGGGGGTCACTTAAAGTGCTAGTGCCCTAAGATAGAGATGAAAGGATGTTTCAACATTTTCCTGGGACTGTTGTTTACAAGGACACTATTCTAAATGGGGAGAGTGATGCACACTTGTAGTCCCTGATACTCAGGAGGCTGAAGCGAGAAGATTGCTTAAGCCTAGGGGTTCCAAACCATACCGGACAATTAGCTACACCACATCTCCAAAAAAAGAAGACCATTTTTATTTTAGCATTTATGAAATAATGAGTGTTAATGAGAAGCTATGCAGAACACTGTACACCTGAAAACAAAAAGGGTCCCCGAACAATAGAACCAGCTGCATGTCCATAGGAGTTAGCAAGTCACCATAACATTACACCAGGATCTCTGCATACACGGACTGCACATGCACTGAGCATACTACCAGGAGCCTACAAATTGGTTGTTAACAGAAGAGAAGAATCAGCATACTTCTGCATAACAAGAAAGGGTTTTCACGGTTGTGTGTCAATGATGCTGGACTCCTAGGATGGGCGAATTTGGACTCTATGCCCGACAGAGCAGCATGAAAGGCAGCAGAAAGACCTCAAGTGGAAGTTGAAAAGAAAAACAATAGCTCTCAGGAGGAAAGGAAACATCTAATGACAACAGAAGGCTGGAGTAGCTCTGCTCTTCTGGGCTGATGTGGTCGCTCTTGTGCAGAAAGCACGGTGCTTTGGGTTTGATAAGCCATTTGGTGTTGCTGTAAGATTTGAAAGTTAGGTGGAAATATTCTGGTACAGTAGAGTTTTGAGGAAGGCTGTCTCTAAAATACAGAGTGCTTATAAAGAAGATCCTAGGACTTCCCATCTCGGTCCTCTACCCGTCTGATCACTGCCAAGTCTGATACTTGTTTCTTACAAGTTTTCGCTCTGGTCCCCACGATATTGTGTCCTTCTGTTTCCTGATCATTTGTTTTCTATGTTGACTGCTTTCCTCTTCCTCAATCTGACCTGATATATTGTATGAGCCTCAGGTGTTGGGTCTCAGATCGACTGTTCAGCTACCTTTTTCTTTAGGTAGAAAATCCTGTAATAATGCTGACTTTGAAACCTTTATCTCCAGCTCTGACCGGTGACCTAAGCTCCCATCCAACAGTTCAGTCTAGCAAACATTTATGGAGTGCTAATTATGACACTCTGCTGAGACAGCATCATGCCTTACAAGATTATCACCACATGGAGGTGTCGTGACATCACCACGAACTCGAAAATCTCAAAACATCTTCATGTAAGCATCACCAAGTACCCTCTTCAGAATATTTCTTATGAACATACTGGCTTTTGTTATCATTGTAACTATTAATCAGCCTTGCTGGGATAAAAACGTAGCACTCTCGGGAGGTTACGAAACAAAAAAGACTTTTCATCCTCACGACTGGCGAGCTATGGTTCCCCATAGCTGTTGCTGTCCCTGACTCTCAGTCTAGGTGCCAGGCTGAAGGACAGCCACACGTAAGGTGAGACAGAGGGGAGCAGGAGAAAGCCCCTCAGAGCTCCAACTCGGTGTGGGAAATGTCTCCCCAGCGTACAGCGTGCAGCCAGACCCAACAGCAATGGGACGGGGAGGAACCACCCTTCTCTGAGGCACAGGCAAGGAGACGAGCAATTCTGAAGGTGAATGTAACACGTCCTGGTGTGCAGGAACTGCTTGAAGTACCGACAGGACAGCCAGAGAAGGCAGCTGCTGTGTGGCATGTGTGTGTGCATAGACTTCAATGGATCAGAACTTGTAACCTTGAGCAGATCTTAGTCCCCCTAAGCCTCCAATTGTTCATCTGCAAAAGGAAGGAAGATACCACTTACATGTTCTACTTCACAAAACATTACAAGGAACATGTGAGTGTAAAAAATGCTTTCAAACAAGAAATTAAAAATTCAGGGCATTATTCCTTTTACAATGGAGGAAACTATTTTCCTTTTTTTTTTTTAATATAATTTTTTTTTATTTTTTTATTTTTTTTTTATTTTAAACCAAGAGCATGTATTGGCACATTCTACATACATTGGTCACATTCATTACATTTATTCTGTACCTATACATGGTGCATCTTGGTTCTCCCCCCTCCCCCACCCCTCCCCTCTCCTCCCTCCCTCCCTATTTATATCAGGTTCATTCATCATTTTCCATATTTTCCCTTCCCCTCTCTTTCCTCTGTTGCCTTTCTGCTTTGGGTTAGGGTTACTATTTTCTAAAGGGTACATTCAACCTTTTACCAGCCCTGTGATATTCTCTAATGTCCCTATGTCATCTAGGTCAACATCCTTGCTATTTTTCCATGTGCCATGTTTCACCCTAGTTTCAAAACTTCTTTCATCCTGTTTCTCCTGAGGCTCAATTCCAGTATTATTTCCTTGACCTTTAAAAAGCCCGTATCAACTCCCATACATTGTCCTTACCTCTGTCCTCTGTGCGTGTGTGTGTGTGTATGTATGTGTGTGTGTGGTAGGAAAAGTCCTTTGTAAGTTGACTTTTCAAATTAATTTAATAGACAATGTATTCACATTGCTTAAAATCCAAAAGTAGTAGAAGATCTTGTAGTGAAAAGTCTACTTCCCACCCTTACTCCTCAAGTACTCAATTAGTTCCCTTCCATGCAGGCAATTAATACAGTAATACCACTGGGTGTGTGTGTGTGTGTGTGTGTGTGTGTGTGTGTGTGTGTGATTCTTCTAGAGAAGAGCATGCTCTGCTGGCTCCAGTGATACCGGCGGTCACAGAAGAGAATCTAAGCAGCAGCATTTCTCTGCTTCCAAGATAAGTTCACTGTGTGTTTTACATATAGGGCCACACATTCTGCTAAAATTTTTGTTAAAAGAACAGTTTTGTTATTACATTCATGTTATAATGTAGTCATACACTATTCAGCGTTATTGTTGTATATAGCTCTTAGACAAAAAATGTATACAGAATAAATTTGGAAAATGATGGTCTAAACAAAATTACTATAGGACAATACATGTGACAGTGTGTGTAAATGTGTGTGATGGGGCAGTTAACAGAGATTCTAACATTATCCTCAATCGATGTCCCACTCCCGAGGCCAAGAAAATACCAGGCCCCTCTATGCACATTTGCTTCAGGAGGGCGGTGTGTGACTATCCAATCCTAGCTTCGTTTTTCTAAAACTTGAGTTCTGAGAAATTATGCAGAAAGCAGGAGACAGGAATGGGTAAATGGAAGAGCATGAGTAGAGAAATGGAAAGAACAGAGAAATGGAAAGAGCAGCACAGATTTCACATTACTGGGAGAGAGTTGGGGTTAGCCTGGGGAGTCGCAGAAATGCAGCATTAGCCTCTAGGAGACGGCCAATACCCCAGCGCTATGCTTGGCGGTAGTGGAGGAGACTGGATCGGATTCTAAGTGCCAGAAACATCATCTCTGATAAAATTCCCTATCTTTTTATGTGTAGTCCACAAGGCACAGAGCGCTGGAAGAACAGACTTGGAAGGATCAAAGATATGGTTGCAGACAACAGGGACCTTGTGAGCAAAGGGTTCAGGAAGGCAGAAATCTCTGATGTGTTGGCATCGCTTAGGTCTCCTAAGACCTCTGTACAGCTCAGAGGAGGAAAATCTTGAAAAATGACTGAGACTGACGTGGCTACCTGCTTATATAAGGGCTTTTGAATCAAATCAAACTGAATTTTGAATTTGTCTTCACTTATCATTAAGAGTGTGCTGGTAGTAGTAACCTGAGCCTTAGAGTCTTCACCTGTGAGATAGTGATGATATTCACAGATTTACAGCGAGGCTATATAGTTGATATATACATTAAGAATATTAAGTGCTTAGGGCAAAATTGTACTAGTACTTAGGTATTCGGTAAACAATAGCTACTTTTATCTCATTTAATAATTTATTGAAATCTCATTACAAGTACATTTCATGTCTCATTCTAGGCACTGTTTATATAATGGTGTTGATAATAAAACAGACCTATTATCAATAAATTTAGAAAATAAGTTCTTTTACAAATGTCAATTTTCTGATTTGGTAATATGGTTAAATAGAAAATACACAGTTTTATTCTGAGAAAAGGATGCATCATTTCTGAAACTTTGTCTTGGGTGATTGAAAAGATCAATCTATAGATAGAGGATAAATATGTATTGAGAGAAAGAGAAGAAAGAAAACAACAAGAAATTTCTTGATGTGGATTAGAAATCCTAGTAATGAATATATTAACAGTTCTTTATGTTTGCAACTTTCCTATACACCTGAAATTATTTCAACATTTAAAAATTACTTTTCAGTGACCTGAAATGTCAATAGAACTATAATGAATAAAATAAGAAAAAAGAAAACCACAGATCAAAAGTGGTAAGACAAAAGGAAAGGAGCAAGAAAACTTGTATCTGGAAGATAGTATTAAAAAGCATCACAACAGAAATTTGACATGATAAAAGCACTGGTATTTGATTGCAGTTTTCCAATTTGGAGGACAAAATGGGCTCACATACAAAATACAATTCTCCATTAAGTAGAATAATTAAGTTCAGATAGATGTGGTGTATCCATTTTAGTCCATGAACTCCTTATCTATATGTATCTTTAAATAAGCAATAATGGTTGTTTGTATGTAAACCAGACAAAAAGTAATTTCCAAAATGCCTGCACATTCAGCATTAGGAAGTAAGTAGACTATTGCTAGCCAGGCAAGTACAGCACCCGAGGAGCCATGTCTTTGTAGCTAGGAGTTCCCTTTTCATCCCAATTTTTCCTTTCCAAAATGTTAAGCAGAAAAAAATAGAGGCACTCTACTCCTGAGTTGCGAGTTAAGATTTTAAATAATATTTTACCCAAAATCGAGTAAGAGGAAAAAAGAGAAGACATGATAACTCAGACTGATGACTGAGAAGCTTCCGTGTTCAGCTTCTGCTGGATAAAGGGAGCAGCAAGAGTGCAGTGGTCAGGGGGTTGCTGCTCATTCTTCTCTCCACTTGACTGAATGTTAATTCAACATTTGGTATTAACTGAATATGTACCATGTTCCAGGCATCACGCTAGGAAATTCACCAAGAGCGAGACACAGTCTGTCCTGGTTGAGTTTAACCAGAGGATGTTGGCAGTTATCAGACAACTACCACAAAATTTGAACATTTCTATAAAAATTGTAAGGTTTCTACGTACATGAAATATGGTACAATGTATTTATGAACAAGTGTGTGAGCCCAGATTTCCTAATCTGCCGAGTGGCCATTGTCATAGCTCTTAATGAGCATTATGATATATAAATCAAATAATCTATGCACAATGCATGGTAAATAGCACATTTTTACTAAACAACAACCAGTATAAAGCCACCATATAATCTTTTTGCTTTCTAATAATATAAATTGCAAATACATCAGTGATGTATCTATAAACATGTATAATTTTCTTTAAAAAATGGACGATTGGTCATTGATTCATTTAAGTCTTATTTACATCTGTAAAACAAAACTTTGTGGAAAGTCCTGAAGAGATTACAAAAATGGTGCACCGCTTGCTTCTAGCACATTAGCATTCTCACTAGGAGGCTAGTGACTGTGAGGTGGGCCTGGCACAGATTAAGATGTGCTGATGCAAAAATAGCTCCAGCGTCTCTCCCCAGAGACCTGATCAACTAGCAAGTACAACACACATGCCTACACTGTGAGAAGTACGTGAAACAAAATTGAAAAATCTAGGGTAGTTTATAGCAAATGAGTCATTCAAGTGTCAGTGGAAAAACCAGGGAAGGTTCTCAGAAGTGGCTCCTTATAGAAATTAAGTCAAATGTTGCCCTTATTTAACGTCAGTAATTTTCATAGAGCATGTGAATACAAGTGAAGTTAATACATGTCATATGATTCGAATGCTGACAGACGTGTATGAATCTTAACACTTACCTCCACAATAAGTTGATAGTGTTTTCTGCCCAAGTATCCTCTCCACCATTTCTGAATAACTATTGCTACTCTGTGTAAATACCTAGGATTAAAAAAAAAGTGTATTGGTCTGCTTTCATTGAAACAGAGATGTTTCTTTTTTCCTTTTTTTTTTTTTTTGCCCGTACTGGAAATTGAACCTCTGCTCAACCTGCTAGGCAAGTGCTCTATCACTGCGATACATTCCCAGCCCTTTTTGTCTCAAATCATGATTATTTTGAGACAGGGTTACATTAAGTGCTGCAGGCTGGCCCTGAACCTGTGAACCTCCTGCCTGAGCCTCCAGAGTAGCTGGGATTATAGATTTGTGTCACCATGCCTGGCTCAGGAATATCTCTGAGCTCTTTGCTTAGAATATAATCTCCTGTAGTTCAGGAGATCAAAGTGAAAGCTAAATTTATGCATACTTTTTAAAAAGTAGGAAGTTATCATTCAGGGATAAAGGAATCTTTTCCAGAAGTAGTAAAAACGGCATAGATAACTTCTCATTATTCTTTTGAGCTTATGATGAAACAATAATTTCAATTATTCTCCATCATTTATTCTTAAAAATATTTTTGAATGTTAGGAAAATAACACAGGTCATAGTGACAGGTTGAGAAATAAAATAAGCCAGATGTTATTGACGGAAATCGTGAGTACTTAGAAATAATTCTTGAGGTTGGGAAATGACTCCCTCTTTACTGTTTTCTTGTAGTCCTTCATCTGCCTGAACAAACGTCATGTTAGTCTGCTGAATTAACAATCTTTTCCCGCCCTGTTCCTACTTTTATGTTGGCCAACAGGAAGCTGCTCTTCACCCTTGAAATTCTCACAGGTGGCTTCCCCAAGGTGTAAGGAAGTGTGATAAAGCATAGCTCCAGTTTGCCTTCTGAACTAGTACATACTATCTTATTCTTCCTTCCTCTTTATCCAGGACTATATTCTTTTCAGAATTTTAGTATATGTGCTGCTGAAGTGAGCACTCTTCTCAGAATTAAAGGCACAATGAAGAAAAAGAAGGACGAAGTAAGAAAAGAGAAGCTCAGTCTTTCGGTATAATCAGAACAACCCCACTCGGGCATCCTTTACTTTCTTCTGGAGACACATTAGAGAGGGTGGGAGGAGCAACACCGACTTTTCTTACCTACCATTGAATTTTTTGCTATAAATACAAACCCAGTCACTTAGTACCTACAGAATTTGGGAAAAAGAAGCTGATGGAGCAATTTTATACTCTTGAGAACTGTTGAAAGTAGAAATGTGGTAAATATAAGTTATTTATTTTGGTATGAAAAAATCAGATTTACTGTATTATTTCCTTTAAAGGCCATGATATAATCTAATAACTTCATTATGAGTAAAATAAGATTACTTGAAATAAGCACTACATGAATAAATTACATTTTCTAAGAAAAATATTTTTATGATATAGGTAAGGTCTCCACAACAAAAATCAATATACCTGATATATGCCCGAACTTGACACCCTCGAAACCAGCTCTGGATTTTAACTGCTGCACAATTCTCTTTTTTTCTAAATGCGTCCACAACACTAAAACAGAATGTTTAAAAAGCATTTTATGAGTAACTAATGTAATTCTAAAGCAAGCCAACCTGTTAAATTTAATTTGTATTTTCTTCCAAAATGATCATTATAATTCAAATGTCATTTAAATAAAATTAAAATACTAAATAAAAAACACTTCAAAAATAATGAGCTGTGTTTTAAAAATCAACCTTTCTCTGAGAAGCGATGTGCTTTCAACAGCTTTATTTTTTCCATTTTTATAATCACCTATTTTGCAACTAATTAACAGTGAGTTTTATTAGGAAATAAAAAAACAAATGTGTTCCTATGTCATTATTTTAAAACATAATTATTTGAATTTACTGTTTAAATGCCACTACACATGTATCATGCAAGACCGAATTGGCTTCATATTTAACTCATTCATCAGTTAAATAAATTGCCTTTCAGTAAAGTGCAATGATTCTAACACAGAATACCTGCTCCAGGTGGGATTTGCAGAAGGCGGGTTCAAGGCAAAGGCATGGTGTAGTGCTGTGAGGTTTATAAGGAGACAAGAAACCCTATTCTTAGACTTTATTGAATTACAGAAAGGAAAGGCTTAGTCGAGACATATCTCCATTTTAATTTTATGCACTGTAATTGTTATTCTCCTTCACCGTTCCCAGTGAGCAGAGTGGTACTGCTTGTTACGGGTTAGATCTGGAGTGTCCCCCAAATCTCCAGGGTTCAGAGGCGGGGCTTTTGGAAGGAGACTGACTCGCCAATGAGTTCACAGGCGGGCGGGTTAGAGTCCCTCGGCGGGGATGGGCCCGCAATGCTGCATCCGGCCCCTCCGCTTTGCTCCTGGTCCCACGACGCGGGCAGCGGCCCTCTGCCCGGGCTCTTGTGCTATGGTTGAAGCTGTGAAGCCTGCTGACCCGGGACTGAACCGTGAGCCAAAACGAACCTTGCCTTTTTTCAGTTGTGCGTCTCAGGTATTGTGACTCAACAACAGGAAAGGGGCTCAGACACTACTTAAACCAACAACAATGGACCAGAGAGTAGTAACTTATCTCCTAGAATGAAGGTTGGCAAATATTTAGCACTTCGTTTGCTGGATGAATAAAGAATGGCTGGTCAAATGTTCACTTATTTAAAATTTCCCTCAGAATTATAATTTCTTGGAAACATTACTGTACTTTTCATTTTCATTGTTACATTAAATATTTATTTCATATGAATATACGTAATATATACTCTTAGAGCAAAAAGCACGGAGAAAAATACTTCAAAAAAAAATTCGTTAGACGGTAAGATTGGCCAAGAGAAAGAAAATAGGATTAGCAATTAATTTATCACTAACAAACTGCCGGAGAAACAAATGAGTGCATCATAGTCTAGATGAGCAAGAACGAGATTGCCCTAGAGAGCCTGTGTATGAAAGACCCACAAGAGCAAACAGAAGAACAAATATTTTTGTGTTGAAGTCAATGATTCGGATGTGAAATATGGCATGAAGAGAATGCGCACAAGTTAGTGACAGCACATACGGCATGGTCAGGTGTGGCACAAACTGTAACAACCATGCATGGGAATGTAGCGTCCTTATGGACCACATATGGAAGACACCACATAAGATTACCTCATGATGCAGGAAAGTGTGCTGGACACGAGAGTGTAAGACCACTCTAGACAATGACGAGACGAAGGAAAGAGATTCATGGTTGTTACTTGCTTGTACTGCACATACCACATGTGAGATGAGACTTGTACGAACGTACTTCCCATGAGAGGGAAGTTTAAAGCTCCTTCCCTCCAAAGAGTCCTCCCTAACTTCCCAGACTAGTTAGGCCTTTCCGTTTTACTCACGGTTTTTTCTAATATTTAACGCAATTATATTTAAAGATTATTTAATGATGGTCTCTCCCACTAAATTTTAATTCTGTAAAAACAGAAATCTCATTTGCTTTGTCCTACACTATATTTATAGTGGTTCCAAGATCTAATTGATACTACTCCTAACACTCAGTCGTTCTCGCACCAAAGTTGCTTCCCCTGTGGGAACATCCTATCTGTGGGCAGATTTGATCTCTGTGAGATGTGACCCTCACAAGCCTCCCTTGATCCACCTGGTCCTTCCCTAGCTTAGGACGACAGGATTACTGAAAAGCCAACAGGTGCCCTGTGTTCCGGATGACTTGGGTGATTATAGGTAAAAGGCAGACATGAAAGGAGCTGTTGAGATAGAGAAAAAGTGTATTTTAGTAGAATTACTTAGCACTTGTGTGCCTGGCAGTATTCCTGGCATTTCACATGGCAATTAATTATCTCGACTACAGTCCTTTCAGTGCTATGAATAGCTGATGATTATCCCTCTTTGGCAAGTTAGATACTACTACAGAAACAGTATGGTGAACACCCAAGTTCACGACTTCAGGAAATGTCACAACTGAGATTTGATTCCAGGTCATCTGAAAAGAGAAGGAAGAGAAGAGAAAAGAGAGGAAGAAAGGAAAAGACAAAGGCAAAAGGATTCATGTCATCTGTTTCCAAACACAAAACTGAAACTTTGTGATAGCACCAGTCAACCCACGACAGTAAGGAGAGACTGAGAGAGTGGGTGTGTGAACTGACAGCCACATGTACGCAGATCCCCGGTTTCCGGCCGCATCCAGTGTTAGTGATATCAAGGGCTCCTACGTGTTGCTAGCAGGAAACAATCTGGCCTTCGACCCACGCAGAATAACTTCATTTGTATAAATGAAAACCTCGAAGAGTTTAGGGGTGTTCACTAGGGGTGCATACACTAGTCAATCTATAAGGGGAATGATAAAAACACAAATTTCAGGACAGAGATGAGGATAAGAGGGAGAGAGGACAAAATAAAACAGGCATAGGCAAAATGCTTCAAAATTATTTGCAGCATCAGATTCATTAAGCTGAGGATACACAATTGACTTTACAAAAAAATTACTGTTTTTTTAATTTTTTTTTTTTCCTGGTGCCGGGAATCGAGGCCTTGTGCTTGCTAGGCAAGCACTCTAACCACTGAGCTAAATTCTCAACCCCTAAAAATTACTGTTTTATGGCATCTATCTTTATACATGAAAACGCTCTTCTGTATATATGAAATATTCTATTCAACTTTTTTGTTTGTTTGTTTGTTTGTTTGTTTGTTTGTTTAAGGCAGGGGTTTCACTGTGTAGTTCAGGCCGGCCTTGAACTATGTAGCCCAGGCTGGCCTCAAACTCTCAGTGATCCTCCTGCCTCAGCCTCTAAAGTGCTGGAATTACAGATGTGCACCACCACACCCAGCCATCTATACATTTTGGGAGGGGTGTGCTGGGGATGAAACTCTGGGCCTTGCACTTGCTAGGCAAATGCTCTACCACTGAGCTAAATCTCCAAACCCTAGAACTATGAAACTGAATTTTGGGCTCACATCAGCATGTGGGTGGTAAAACTTACAGAGTAAATTTCTAAAATCTGTCATATCCTGTACATTTAAATTGGGAATCTCATAAAAGAGAAGACTAAAGACTTTGTGCTATAGTCATTGAATGTGGGGAAAGAAAATTTAAAAATTAAATAATATGTCAAATAGCAATAAAAGACATACAATTAACAAATAAGAAGAAAATATGATCAACTTATAATAGAAAGTGCAGGAAGGGATACTGAACTCTAAATTATTAAACTCTGGGAATGTGAGGTTCTGCTGTCACATGATGATAGTAAAGAAACTCAGTAGCTACCGTATTGGTATATGTACAAAATTCTGCTACCTCAGTTTCAACTATTAACTAAGGTATCCTTCCTCTGTCTGTTTCTCCTTCCCTTCCTGCTTCCCTCCCTCCTTCCCTCCCTAGATTCAGTTTCCATCTTTTTACATGGTGTTTTTAGATTACTCAAATGATTTGCTTCTCCTTCCCTATCAACATTCAACAACCGGCTGCCCGTGCAATGGGTGCGGAAGACGTGAATGAGCACACGGATCACCTCTCGCTTCTTCAAATCAGCAAGTACAGACCTCAGCAGTCAGCCATGTAGTAGGTTGGAGTCCTTCTTTACTTGTCGGCGTAGATGCGGAAGGTAAGCTATCAAATTCGCTGTTCTGAGTTTGTTTTTTAATATATCTTGAGGATACCAGTCAAGTGGAAAATTAAGTAATCTCTTTTTAAAGTGTTAACAATAATGTACATAAACACAATCATCTATTATATTAATAAGAACTATACATTGCAGTTAAATGAAACCACTAAAAATTAACAAGTTAACTTACTGATAAGCTTTAACTTGAGTGCTAAGATTTGACTTCTATGCACATTTTCCTGTTGCCCTTTTTAACTGCTTGAAAATGAAATTTCAGATACTTGGGTTACCACTGGGATACTGAAAACTCATTCAATATGTCATGAACTGCTAGACATTTTATGTTTAAAATGAAAAATGTGGGTAACACTTTATTTTAATGGTATATTAATTAGTTCCAAATTACAATGAAAATCCTATAGCAGTGAATAAAATATGACATCTACATGCATTTGAAATAAATTTATTATGATCAGTATTATCACAATGAATACTAAATGAATTAATAATGATGAAAGACTGAAAGTATTAGCAGTAATGTAATAAAACGTCAAGAAAAAGTCAGGAATTTCCAGTCATTTCATCATCAACTAGAAATAAGCACTATCACCCTGTATAACACTATTCCTGTGTGTAGTCAGAGGCCAAAAATTAACTGACAATAAATATAAAATGAAAAAAGAATGTGTGGCTACATCTCTTTCCAGTAATATGCAAAAAATGCTTTTACATATCAACAGACTGCTTAGTCTGGCCTGTGTATATTAGCTATGAATAAATAACAATTAAAAACCTAATAATCTTTCCTTTTTTCATTATTAGATAACGTGTAACTATTTTAGAGAGTGGGAATAAAATTCCAATATTAGCTGTCTTATGCTATCAGATATTTTGATGTGTAAAATGATTATTATTTCAGATATAAATTCACTGCTTGGTTTTGAGGTCTTATCTACACTTAATCTATACCTGGTGTTCTGATCATTGCCCACGTGACTAATCAGAGGTCCTTAATACTGTGGAAAGGGACTCTATTTAGAATTGGAACCTATTTCTGTTTTCCATTGATAGCCCTCATTATTACATTTCACAGCTCAACAAAAAAGGGGTTGCAATACATTAGTATTCGATCACAAGGTAAAAGTTCCCATACTTTATCACAGGGATTTGTGTTAGTGCATTTAAAAAGTATTTGCATTTACTTTCCTTCCTCAGCACTTCATTTCCCAAATAATTCCACCCTGCAGCCCTGGGCAACAGGCAGGCTGCTGGCTGAGGAAGACACCCAGGTCAGGGGAAGCAGCGGTGACAGGAGTTGGGTTACACATACAGGGATTACTCAGTTAAGTAAATGTATTAAGGATAGTGGGAGCTAGGTCCCTCCCTGTCAGAAAAGACAGGGATGGGATGGCATGATGTTGAGACAGGAGACCACTACTGTGTGGGAGCTGAAGAGCAGAGTGGACAACAGAGCAAGAACTGTTGGGAAGGACAGAGAGGGAGAGAGAGAGGAGGAGGAGGAGGAAAAGGAAGAGGAAGACCAGAAGAAAGAGCAAGAGGACGATGAGGAAGGAAGGAAGGAGGGAGGGAGGGAGAGAAGAAAAAGAGAAAGGAAGAAAGGAAGAGGGGAGGAGGAGAAGAAAGAAAGTGAGGAAAGAAACAAGGAAGGAAAGAAGGGCGACTACTGTAAGCATGAAATAAGAATAGTTTAACACACTGAATAAATTGGAGACTAGAGTTCTTACTGATACAACTAAATTTAAAGTTTGGTTGAGGAATAAGAAACAAAGAGTTTTGAGGTACTGTTTTCAAAAACACTTATTGATTACAAAGGAAAAAAAAAAGAATAGTCCAGTGGAAAACCTAGCAGATACCAGGTTGATAAGCTGATCACAATAATACTGTCAGTTATGGGCAAACCAAAACCTTGCTGTATCTTGCTCATCACCATATTAGCTATGGAATTTTCTTGCCAAAATATGTAACCTGAATCCAATCAAGAGAAAAAACAGACAATCCTAATTTCTGTGATATTCTAAAAAATAACCAATCTGTAATTTTTCAGAAGTGTCAAGGTCATGGAAATCAAAGAAAGTTGAGAAAATGTTCCACATTTAAGATAATCAAAGAGACAAGACAAACTATTTTTTTGCTATTAAAAAATACTTTGAGGAGCAATTGGTAAAGCTTCACTAGGGTTCCAACAATTATTGTAAAAATATACTGTGCAAATTTCCTGCTTTGGATGGTGGAATTGTAACTACATAGAGAATAGCCTTATGCGTAAAGAATCTGTGGGAGCACGGGCCATCAAGTTGCAATTTACTCTAATACGATTCAGAAAAAATATATTTGTACTACATTGTAATTTTTCTGTAAATTTGAGGTGGTTTTAAATTAATTTTAAATACCATATACATATATGTGCATACATTTAATGATTTTTTATATCAAATACTGTCTTATCTTTCTCTAAAAGGTCCATTTGCTTCATTTTTATATTTCATGTAACTCATCACTATATTTATATTTTCTAAGTCCATAAACAGAGCTACTTGAAAATCATTCTCTGATAGTTCTATCATCTCTACATTTCTGAGTTGGTTTCTACTGACTGATGTTTTCCCTCCTGGTTATGTGTCACAGCTTGCTACATTTCCATATAAGAACTAATTTATGAATAGATGCTAGAGACTAGGAATGTTATGTTATGACGAGTTTGGAATTTGCTAGAAATTTCCCCAGACAAAACAGCAAACAAACAAACAAACACAACACAAAGCAATCCGAGGGTATCTGGCTAACCTTACTTTTCTTTCTCTGAGATCAGATCCCACAGTTTCTGTTGTATCAGTGCCTAAAAAATTTTTTTAATATTTTTTTTTACTCTTCTATTTTTTCATGGCTGGGGACAAGTTTTTTGCCAGGTGTATCTTTTTGGCCATTTATTTCGTATGTTTAATTTTATGTTTTCAAAACAAATTTTTGTATTAAAACAATTTTTTCCTATTTATCTACTTTATTTCACAAGTACCATATGATCACCCAATGATCAATATAAAAATTTAAAGAATTCAGAAAATATAAGGAAAAAATTAAGATACTATTTCAATTTTCTCATCCTCCAATTTTCAAAATCTATTCACTGTTAACAGTTTTCTAGGCTTCTTTCTGTAGCCAGTTTAGGATTTATGAATTCTTACATAAAAAACTACACTAACTGTAGTATGTATTTTCTGTCACCTGTGTTTTTAGCCTTAATTTGACTCAAATATTTTTTTCATGTCATGTATAAATGTTTTCAGCATCTTAAATTGTTTATATTCTGTCGTATCCATATGTCTTACTTTATTTAGCCACATTATTTGCAAATAATAAGTTACTGACAGGCTTTTTTCTACTGGGAATAATGTGTTCACTAATGTCTTTTGTAATACAACTATATACATAAAATATTCTCTTACACAGATTGTGTTACGTGAGAGCATTTCTATAGGATCAACGGAAAAAGTAAACATTTCTGCATCAGATGACATTTTGATACTACTAAAAATGGTATTTAGCTAGGCTTGGTGGCACACACTTTTAATCCCAGCATCCTTGAGGTTGAGGCAGGAGGATCACAATTTGGAGCCCAGCCTGGGCAACTTAGTGGTTTATAAGACGCTGTCTCAAATTTTAAATAAAGGAAGGAGGGAGGGAGGAAGGAAGAAAGGAAGGAAAGAAGGAAGGAGGAAGGAGAGATGGGTTAGGGATGCTTCTCGGTATTTGCTTATAATAAAAACTTTAAAATTAACTTATTATAAGTAAATATACATAATTATTGTATACTCTTGGGCTGGGAAACAATATTCCAAGAAAGACTAAAATTTTTAAGTCAGAGGAATTGATTTATCAGTCTGACTACATAAAAATTAAACAAACAAGCCAGGCATGGTGGTGAAGGCCTGTCATCCCAGGACTCTGAGACACTGAGGCGGGAGGATCACAAGTTCAAGCCCAGCCTGGGCAACATAGCAATCTAGCAAGACCATGTCTCATAGATAGATAGATAGATAGGCTAAGGATGCAGTTCAGTGGGAGGACCCTAAGTTCAATTTCATGTACTCCAAAAACATAACAGATTAAATAAATGAACTCATAGTATGGTACACTGCTACTTAAAACTTTATGGTTCTCCCCTTTGGAACTGAATGATGGAGAGATGGGGGAATTCTAAAGCCCTGTATAGAGATTATTCATGTAGGCAGAAAAAGTGGCATGAAAATTGATATTAGAAGCTGAAAAAAATTACCTGCTAGGTAGACAATTGGTAAGACTATTGCCTAAAATTATTGGGAAGACAGAAAATGGACAATGAACTTTCAAACCTGCCCATGGAGATGACTAGGAAGAACACTTAAAATATCAACTGGATTCTTCTAGCTATATATAATAATGTAGCCTTTAAGTCTCAGTAACATAATATTCAATTAAATTTAACTGTATATGGGAAGTAAAACTGTTCATTGCTGTTTCTATTATTTCATTCACTTTTCTTCCCTTGAGATTTTTGTTCTGATTTAAAATTCATTTGATTACAGAATATTATACTTTCTTAATTATATGTCCTCATAAAGGTACATGGATGCTATAACTCTGAGTCTTTACATGTCTGAAAATGTCTTTCTTTCATGTTCTTTCCAAAACATCGATCTTCACTAGTATCTTTAGACATCATCTTGAATGACTAGTGACTGTTATTTTTTCCATCTTCCAGTTTCTTGTGTTTAGCAGATAGGGCATCCAATGTCAGTCTTCTGCTTTAGGAATATTTTTTTTTTTCTGGCAAGATTTGAAGCTTGTGAGATTTTTTTTTTCAGGTATTCTTGGAATTTCATCATAAAATATCTAAAAAGTAGAACTTTGAAAGAAATTCTATTTAAGAGTCAGACAGCCTTTTCCATTCAAAGCTAAACTTTCTTCAATTTAGAAACTTTTTCTTCCAGTATTTCTTCATTATTATCCTATTTCTTTCCCACTCTAAATCCAGTAATGATTATCATTCATGTACTAAGTCTTCTGGTATGTCTGTCATATTAGTAATCTTATCATAGTTTCTATTATTTATACTTATGGATACTTGTTCTTTTGTTTTCCTAAAACATTTATATTCTAGTAGTGACCATTCTATCTTTAAGTCAGTTTCTTAATTGAAAAATTTATTTGTTAAAGTAGGTTACAATATATTTTCTCCTCTAATTTTTATATCTGCAAATGTTATCATAATTTATTTGACATTTACATTTGTTTTGTCCATTAGTTCCAACTCCACTGTAGCCTCCTATTCTGGTTGCTCGGTTTAATCTCCATCTTCTAGTCTAAACTAACATATCCTTAAATGGTTTGTGAAGTTTCTATGGCTATTTAGGTTCAGAGATTTTTCTTTTTTTTTCTTTTTTTTATTTTTTTATTTTAAACCAAGAGCCTGTATTGGTACATTCTACATACATTGGTCACATTCATTACATTTATTCTGTACCTATACATGGTGCATCTTGGTTCTCCCCCTCTTCCCCGCCCCTCCCCTGTCCTCCCTCCCTCCCTATTTATATCAGGTTCATTCATCATTTTCCATATTTTCCCTTTCCCCTGTTGCCTTTCTGCTTTTCCCCTTCTTTCTTTCTAGCACTCCTCTCCTCTGCACACCATCCTCCTTTTATATAATATCTATTACACCTCTTTGTCCTTATTTACAGTTATGGTCTCTTATATCAGAGAAACAATTCGATGTGTGCTCATGAGTGTCCGATTTATTTCACTTAAGAGTAT
>PVJO010019477.1:8233-34308 GCA_004026905.1 Hystrix cristata
AAAAAAAAAAAAAAAAAAAAAAAAAAAAAAAAAAAAAAAAAAAAAAAAAAAAAAAAAAAAAAAAAAAAAAAAAAAAAAAAAAAAAAAAAAAAAAAAAAAAAAAAAAAAAAAAAAAAAAAAAAAAAAAAAAAAAAAAAAAAAAAAAAAAAAAAAAAAAAAAAAAAAAAAAAAAAAAAAAAAAAAAAAAAAAAAAAGAATTCATAGGCTATAGCTAGTATAAAGAGAAAAATTCAAAATTTTAAGTACTTATACCACTAAACGTAAGTCAAGGAAAATAAATAAATGAAGCATCAAAAACATAGAAAAAGCAAATGAATGAATTCAAAAGCATAGAAAAAGCAAACCAAAAGATCTCAGAATGTTAGGAAAAAAGAATTAAATGAGTTATAAAACAGAAAAAGAAATGTGTAACTAAACAAAACAGATACATTGCTATCTAGTAAATCAAGAAAAAGAGCAAGGAGAGACCAACAAAATGAATATAATATCCATATAATAGAATACTGTCAAGCAATGAAAAGGACTAAGTACTGAGAAATGCTGCAACACAGATGAACTTTGTTAAATTATGCTAAGTCACAAAGCTCTGTATATTGTATAATTCCACTATATGAAATATCCACAATAGGCAAATCCATAGGCACAGAAAATAATTAGTTGTCTATGGTCTGAGAGTTAAAGATTTGGAGAGGTTTAGGGATAAAAGCTAAGAGGATCAGGATTTATATAGGGGTATAATGAAAATGTTCTAAAATTGATTATGGGGATGATGCACAATTCTGTGATTATACTAAAAACTGTTAGATTTTACACTTTAAAAGTGTGATTTGTATGGTAGATGAATTATAGTTTAATAAAATTGTTATAAGAAACAGAAGGACATAATCATTAAAATAGAAGAAAAATTTTATAACATTAAAGATTTTTTTATATAGGTTTATGTAAATATATTTGTAAAGCTAGATGACATACATAACTTTCTGAGAAAAAAAAATCATCAAAATTTCCCCAGTGAAACAAAAAGTCTAAATACATGACTTCTAAGGAGGAAATAGAGAAAGTTATAAAAGAGCAGAGTTTTCCCCCAAGAGAGTATTAGGCTCATACAGTTTTATAGAGAGAGAAAATTCTAATTTGTACTGAATATCTAGCAGGACATGTGAGAGCCCTTGACCAGCTTATTTGTCAGTGCTGCAGGGCAGGAGCTGGATGACACGGAGAAAAAGATAAGTTTAAACCAACCGGAGGTAGCCTTCCCCAATTACTTATATTTATTATAGTATGGTTTAGCATCAAGAAAATCCTAATTAAAAATCCAGGCCAAAAAATGCAGGCTAATTTTTTAAATAATTCACATGAAACAGTTTTTCGAGATCTGTGTGGAAAGTCACAATATTTTAACCTTTATGGACAAGCATCCCTGCAAGGAAAACAGGTACCACGGAGCTCTGAAAGCTCAGGATCCTCACACAGTAAAGAGTAGAGAATGCCTTTCAGTGAGGGAATAAATTACTGAATTTAACAGGCGTGTTGCTCTTCTCACCCTTACTATAAACGGCCATATGAAAACTAGTTAACCTTAATGTGTTAGACTCATTAGTCATTAGCGTGACTCTGGATGCATGCTAGCTCTGCTGTTACCACCCATCTGACTGCAGTTTATGAATATGTAAATTAGGCATCATGTAGATGAATAAATGCTATTAAGATATTATGGCCACCTCCAGGAATAAGAGCCACCATTCTTACAATCACTTACTCTACATCACAATATATGATTCACAATGCAACAAAAAATGCGCACATATATATTTCAGTGACTCTTGGACAAAGGATACATCTGTCCTCAGTTGTAAACAAATACACCATACTTTAATTCTGTCTGTAGGTCCTAGAGTTAGATGAACCTCCTCGAGAAAACTTTAGACTAAAAGGCTTGAATGCTCCCACAACACCCTGCTAACACCTAATCATGGCATGTATCGTGGCATGGATCATGGCAATTTAATCATTTAATTAGCCCTCTCCACTCCAGTCTCAGTAATCTGTGATATCCTAAAAACAGAGAGAATAGTCACTGTGAATCCCTGACCAGCGGAGTACCTTTGCCATAGCAATGGTTCAATAGGTATACTTTAAACATTTTATTTTTCAGTGCTGAGAATCTAACCTATGGCCTCAGAAACACTAGGCAGGCCCTCGATCACAAAGCTATACCCATAGCCTCCGTAAATGTATTTTTTAATAAATATCATTCACAGTAGAACTTTTCATCTACAAAGAAGATACTGAGGAGAAAAACCTTAGTGATTGTGGTAAAGCTCACATAATGCTTCCAGCTCCTGGCTGAACAATTCCGTTTTTGTAAGTGTTTAAAAATTTGTGACAAGTTATTAAGTACTTTTACATTTTTAGTTTCAAAATACTCTTCTCACTTTCTACAAAAGGAGGCTAAATTATTCTCAATAAAATTTATTTTGCAATAAATAAATAACATTATATTAATTCATTTAATTGAACCTGAAACAATCTGATTAGAGATCTAATGTTTTACCAAAGAAACATATCATATTTCTGACAATTAATTATCTTTGTTAATGCATCAAAACTTAGTTAAATAAAAATGAATAAAATACACACTGTGACTAATAAAAATTAAAATGGAATTGTATTTCAAAATGAAATAAAGGAAATAAAGCAATAAAAGATTAGTGTCCATAAAAATGGTAACACAATATTCAGGTTTACTTGTAATTCTTTCAAAGTACCATAAATATGTGCTCATCTATTCTACACAAGATTTCTTTTTTCTGCCCATTACATTTAAGGTCAGTTTTAAAACCAGCACTGAGTATATGTAAGTTGGCAGGGGAAGAGGAGTTTAAAGTCAAAACAACAACAAAAACTGTAGGAAATCCCCAACATATTCATGGGTTATGTTCTAAACTTTTGAAATAATACTAAGAGTTCAGCATCTGGAATCCCTTCCCCGGAGGTAGTAGCTGTCTTGGTTACCAGCCCAGCACTTCTTTCCCCTGGGTATGGCCATCCTGCTCCAAGGCTATTGGAGGCTGCCATGTTTCCATTTGATCTCGACCAGTCAAATGTCCCCAAACAGATACCTGGCCCAAGATAGACATCTAATCTGATATTTTTTAAAAATTTTGAAACTGAAAATCCCTTACAGCCAAACTTTCTTCATTGGATGAAGACGTAAGGTATGTCTTTCAACAGCAGCAACCATGTTTCCCACAGTCTTCCATAATTAAGATGAAGCAAACACATAAAGAAGGGAAGAGAAGAGAAATGAAGCAAGACCTGGCAGCATCTGTATCCCTTGTTCCAGTTGTTCCAAAGATCCAGCAGTTCCTCTGCCCTTATCTAGTAGTCAACCATTTGTTTACGAATATCACGAGTTAATTCATTCTGTTTGCTTAGGCTAGTGCAAACTGAATATTTGTGATTTGTAATCAAGAGCTCTGGCCAATATACATAGAAAATGGTACCAATGGTGGTGGGTTTCCAGAGAAACTCAGAGTAGTTTATTTAATAATTGTTCTGATGCTATAAAAAATCCTGAGCTTTCAATTTGGGTATCTGGGTGTCCATAGCCTGGCCTTTTCCTCACTGAATCACACATTCTTCTCAGTTCCTTCCTCAACCATAACACCCTTATAAAGTAACAGATCATCAGTGAGATAAAAGAATGAAAGAATGATAAGAAAAAAGTGCTTGTGACCATCTGAGAGGAGGAAGCACAACGTGCTAACTGAAGAGAGGCCCTGGTGGCCTCACAGCTCAGCCGGAAGATGGCCACAGGATAGAGGGTTAACTCAAGGCAGAGTCCCTGTACACAGCAATGATCTTTCCTAACCAAGTTGCTCACACGAGGAAATGCCTATTCTGTGTTCTGTGCCTTCCAAAACTGTTTTATTTTCATAAATGCCAGTTAAATTGAGCAAGTCTTTTTTTTTTTTGAGCAAGTCTTTACACAAAGGTTATAGCACCACAATTCTATAACCACTGGTTTTCTAAAATAGCATTTGATTGGAATCTCATGAAAGAGAATAGCATTGAAATAAAAGTGTACACAGAGCAAAGGGAGGCAGGGTCTCCTAATTCTTACTTTAAAAATGGAAAATAAAGTGCTTCCCCCAAAAAACTACTCCATTCAAAGCATTTGTGGGTTATGTGCGTAGATTGATGAATAAAAACATAAGACTAGATTAAAAATAACCAGGGCGTAGGATCTACCATTATAGAACACAGTCAAGAATGAAAAGGTGGTTAAACCAAGTGAATGTGCATAGCATCATCCTTTTTACCCAACATAAACTAGCAATTAAAAAGATATTTTAGAAAGACTTATAATAAGCCATGTCGAGTGAGTCAGACTCTGAAAGAGATGAAGTCTTGTGTCTACATTCTGATCATTTAGAGAAGGTTTGCTTTGGGGAAAACCTGCAGAAAACAAGCTCAGATTTCTAACTAATTTTACTTTAATCTTACTATGAAAATAATACATATTCTTTATGAAAAATATAGAAGTGGCAAAGGGGAACCAGACATGTAGTCTAGTAATTTTTCAACCAATAATAAATATATTGTGTTATGTGATGAATATCCTTTCCGTCTTTTTCCAGTGCATCTAGAACCATATTTTTAACCAAAGAAAGGCTCTAGCACATGCTCGCTTTAAAATTTGTTTCTAATGAGCTTATGTTCTCCAATGTTAATCTTTACACTTTGCTGAACTCCTTTTAAAATAACTTTTGTTCTAATAAAGCAGAGGCATCCACATTTGCCCTGGGAAGGATTAGTACTATTTCACCAGAAATGTGAAGAAAAAGCATTACTGATTAAATTTTGTTGACTGAGAAAATTAAATTTTTGAATGCTGAGATATTTTTTCTCTCGAAAGTCAGATGTTGTGAGAAACAGGAGGTATCCTAAATTCCTTAAACTTCTGTTAGCAACAAGAATGAGAAGTTTCCAGGTACATCCCAAAAGGATGACCTTATAATTCATCTTCTGAGGAAGGACAGAAAGTGAAAATGAGGCTCTTGATACATCTCAGGGCAACTGGAGTAAATTCACCCAGGCAAACCGAAGCTTACCTCCCACTATGGTACCCAGAAGGACCTAAGTTGACTGTCACAGGGTCAGCCGCATCCACCATGTTGAGGACTGAGTGTTCCCACTACAGTGGCTGTGAGCTGACCAGTCTAAGTCAGAGGCTGGAGGAGGATTAGACTCACAGGGATCCACAGTACAAGCAAGAGCCAAAGTGGGATTGGGTCTGCAGGCAGAGACATCAGGTCCTCAACAAACAAATCAGAATTAGCCACAACTTCACCAGAAGCAGGCACAGCAGTAAGACCAGGAAGAGGTGTGCAGGAATAGAGACCCCACACACAGATCTGCAGTCTTCCGTCCCCCTCCACCAAATATCACATAACCTCAGTCCCCCGCACACACAGATGGCAGTGGGGGAAGGACAATAGGTAGGAGGAAGAACTCGGAAAGAGTGGGCATTGTTCCGACTATTTTAACCTAAAACAAGCTGTTTAAAGTTTAAGACATAAGAGATAAGCTTAAATTGCCATGTCCAAATTTCTCTCTAGAAAGCAGTAGTTGAAAAGTTATGAGGATCAGTTTTAGAGTGTTAATGTTATATATGTATCTGAGTTGTACACAAATTCTGAATTTTGCCTCCCAGTAGTGAAATGTCCTTAGTCTACTATGACATCATATTAAATTCCCACATGATAATATAGTTTGGAAGTTTTATAAATTAAATAAAAATATCTCTTTAAAGCATAAATATCATTGTCCCTACATTAACTCAAAATCTCCTTAGTTCCTGTCAGTCCCTAATGATATGTGGTGCACTGCAACTGGGAACAGCCCCAGTATAGCTCATTTTCAAGTCTTCCTCCATTCTAAATGAAAGTCTAAAGTGCCCCATCCTTCCAAAGTCACTTCTGCAGAGGTGATCAATGTGCTTCAGTGTTGTCTGGCTGCACTGGGATCGTGGCCATGACAACCAACTCTGGTTTTATTGTGTATTTCTGCTATATGGTACTCACTTACCTTAGGATCTTAATTGAATATATTCTATTGGGCTTTAGCATACAGTGCCTTTTTGACTTTTGTCTGTATTCTTTCTACCTGCTCGTTTGTTCACTTATTTGATAAACATTAATTGAGCACCATTTTCTGATCTCTTGTCCTGGGGCTTGCTCGTCTCACTTCTCCCTGTTGACCGAAAAGCCCCTTTAAATCCTTCCTCCCCCACTTCAAATCATAAGTGGTGTGCATAGAAACCATATTAACCAAACATGTTTCAAGTATGCACAAAGTTTGTAAGAGTTTATAAGCTATCTGCTGAGGGCCTGCATCTGTATTAAAGGCTTCCTAGAAGAAGACTTCATGAATTTCAGCAAAGGGACAGGATGTAGCATGTGCTTAGAAGGGCTTTATTTTTTTTCTTTGCCTTTAATCCTAGTTGTTGAGTGTATTCTGGAGCTGTAGGGACATGAGATACCTGGTTAGCAAAGATTTACATAACTTGAAGTTGGCCCTCTTTGATGTGAGGGACTCTGAAGACCTCTTGGATTAGTACCCAAGAAAATCACTTATTAAATACAGGAAGAATGAGATAGCAAATTAGAAAATATAAACACTTTATTGTCTTTCTTTCCAGGGTGGTACTGGGGATTGAACTCAGGGCCTTCCGCTCTACCACTGAGCTAAATCCCCAACCCTTCTTTCTATTTAAGTACACTAATGGTATACCGGGGCCTTGGAACTGAGTTCTCCACTGAATGCAGGGTACCTTAAATATATGTGAACCCTGCTAAAATACCAGTAATAGGTAAGAAGTCTGAAGAGTTAATCTCTCTCATTAATTCAAATTTAATTCAAATTTATTATCCATGCCCAAATGATTTTTTGTTAAAAAAAATTTAAAAAAGAAAGAAAGAAATCTTTAAAATGATGAGGTTCTCTAAGAAAAGAAAGAACTCTTAAAATATCAGGTTCTCTAATTATCACCACATTTGGTTTTTCTTCCTTTTTTCTCCTTCTCTGTTTTCTATTACAGAGTAGAGGTGGGGTGGGGAAAGTAAAATGCCCAGGTTCTTTAACCTGAGGCTTAGGTAGGAAAGAAAAGCAATTGAAATTACAAATACATAAAATTAACCTGAGTCCTTAAAACTAAGTGTCACCATGGAGACCAGAGTAGGAACTGTCTCCATGGAGATCTGAATGAATTTTTTTTTTTTGCTTTAAATTATCATTTGTTGCCAGATGTCAATTTGGCTATGAAAAAAATGAGAATGAATGAATGAATGAATGTAACAGCTAGCCTTACACGAAAGATTTACAGTATTAAGTTTAAATAAATTAAAATTTATTAAATCTAAATTGTTCTGGTTCTTGTTATTCCATTATGAAAATGAGTGGGAGTATACCCCAGGTTCCCTCGACTCACAATTTCTAATGGAAACATCTGATGATATGGTAGCATCTTCAGGGATGAGTAGAGAAAGATAATTTCTAGAAAAGACATCTCTCATCTGAAGCACTAAGGTATGGGGAGGCTGATATGGCCCTACCTAGTTACCATTCTAGCTGAGAAGAACAGTGGTCATCAATAATCCAGAACAATCATCCAGGTTACGTTACTTTATCAAGTCTGTTACACCAACCATTTTTAAAATGTGTAATGAGGTCAAACAGACTTCCATTACATGCCAGATAAAGAGAAGCAAGAAAAATCCAACTGTTTATGGAATCAGAATTTCTCCCAGTCACAGACTATACTTTTTAGCTATAGATACAGTCACTTACTGATCAAACCACTCAGTTCAGAAGTTAACCAAATGATACAGGTATTAGGTATTCATCAATTAAATAAAAAGTCACTAATCAGTATTAAGGTTAATAAAATTTTAACATATTGTAAAATAAGTTATTGAGAGCTAACAATAATGACCAAAATGGATAAAAGCAAAATGGCCAATGACATTGTTCATTTCAAAGTTCATACACTCTAATTTGTTTCATCATTGGGGATTGAACCCAGAGCCTTTGCACTGATCAACAACCCCGGTCCTTCACATTTTTTATTCGAGGCACAGTCTTACTAACTTGCCCAGGCTAGGCTCAAATCTTCCATCCTCCTGCCTCGGCCTCCCACAGTACTGGGATTACAGGTTGGAGGCACTATACCCAGTTTGCACTATGAATTTTACGCAGTGTTTTCAGCTCTGCTTTTGGTGACTGATTGGATATGGAAAGGAAACAAGGACACTAGCAGAACAGCCAGCTTCAGAAAATGTTGTTTCTCACATTTTACAGTTGACTCTCATTATTTGTATGTTCAATAAAGTTGCAGCACACAGTGAATACTGAACTATTTCTCCTTAGAGGAAACAGGTTGAGGTTCCCGTGAGCCTCTGGTGGCAATATTTTCATGAGTCAGTCAATACATAATCTTGCTATGTGTGTCCCTGTTTAAAGGCATCTTCTTTAATATGTATCACTGATCCATTAACAGCGAGCTTCCTGCCAAAAGCACTCCCCCTTGTCCCTGAACAAAGCTCATCTCACACGCGCGTGTTCTCTGTACAGCATGGCATGTCCTCCTTGTGCTGGGGTGCACTAGACAGCACTTCAACATGATGCTGGGGGTCACTCTAACATCACTAACAAAAAGCACAAAAATGCAAAATTTAAAATGTAACATTAAGTGAACCATGAAAAGGACACTTGTTTACAGTATGAGAACTGAAACAAGAGGTGCGGAGTGCTGCTTTGTAGGACCTCAGTTGGAAACAAGCACATTGGGGAAAAAAAGTGATTGCCCTTTTTGCCACTCTGCCCATGTCTGTAAATGACCACAAAGGTACCTTGAATACTGATTTTGAGTTACAAATGAAGTTTACTAAGTAGATGAATACAGAATCCACACATGATGAGTATCAACTATATTTGCTTACTACAGGGAACTACTTCTGTTTCCTGTGATGTTGCTTTTTACTATTCCATTGCACTTGCCTGTCCTCTTTTCTGCACCTCTGAGGCTCCTGCTCTTCCTGTCATCCCCCTCCTGGTACCTTTGTTTCTTACATAAACTCATCTCCACCTTGCACAAGTCAGACTATACTTTTTTTACACTATCCTCCTTCACTGGCCTATCAAATATCTTGAGGCTGTGACTTAACACATAGCAGCAACTGTTACTGCTCTTACTATATGTTAAAGGGTGTCTCACACACTATACCTTGTTTAATCTTATGATAATTTTATCACCCCATTTCACAGTTGCAGAAACAGAGGCCTAGAGCAGCCTGGTCACTTACCACACTGCACACCAGCAGAATTGGTATTCACACCCAGAGCCCAAGGGTTGTTTGTTTGTTTGGTTGCTCAGTTTTGTGGTACTGGAGATTGAACCCAGGGCTTTCACACTGATCTACACTCTACCACTTCTTCCACTCTTTTTAAATTTTGAGACACGGTCCTGCTAAGTTGCTAAATTGCCCGTGCTGTGTTAAAATTTTCCCTCTTCAGGCCTCAGCCTCCCAGACTGCTGGGATTATAGGCCTGCACCATCACATCCAGCTGAGTCCAAACTTGATGCTAAATAAATAGTATTAGCGCTCATACATTATTGACCACTTACTATGTTCCAGGCATGATGATAAATGGTTCACACAACTTATCTCATCAATAATTTCTGTGTTTCTATCTCTGTGGCCATGTAATAAAGGGTCTGACACATAAACATTCACTGAGTTGAATTTAAATCTTCCAGGTCCCAAATATTCCTTCTAAAACCAGCAGTATAGAAGCCCTCTACATTGTCAGTAGCAGCTGAAATGACTTAGCATGGTCCACTGCCCTTCGTCCCTCCTCAGGTGCCTTACCTCTTTCACATTTATGTCCTGCTGTGTGTTTGCTCCTGATGTCCATGGTGCTCAAAAGGCAACTTTCCAAAGAACTGATAGTGCAGAGAGAGGACAAGCACTGTCCCTTTGCAAAGGTCCCTTCTCTTTAGCAGTAATTCCCAGTGGCGCTTTACATTATGGCCCAAATCCTTATGGAGGACAGAATCACTGAAGAGCTGTGTTTTCTATGAGAGCTATGAGATAAGTGCCACAAGAGGCTAAGAAGATTGCCTGTTTCCCAAGGTAGCTGTTATGGTTTGTGTCTAGATGTCCCCCACAAAGCCTCATGTGGTAAGAGGTAGCTGATCTAGAATGTGTGATTACTAAATTAGTCCACTGATTGCTTTGGCAGGGTTCTGCTGGGATCAAGGATGTGACGCTAGGATTAAGGGTATTAGGATTAAGGGTGGGAGTACTGCCCACTCTAAAAACAGGTAGCCTGGATAAGATATAAAATACAGGAAGAAGCTGGTTAGCTGCTTGCTTGCATCCCTTGCTTACCTTGCTGCCTTCTGCCTGTCTGCCAGGCCACCCTGCCTCGGACCCAGCTGACTGTGGACTGAAACCTCTACAAACTGTGAGCTAAATAAACCTTTCTTCCCCTAACTTTGGGTGTCCGGTATTTTGTCCCAGCAATGAGAGAAAAGTAACCAAGACAGTAGCTTTAATTCCAAATCTATATAACCTCACACACTGACTTCAAAGTAAGCAGAGAATCAGTTTTACAAGAAATAAAAGTTAAGGAGTAAGCTTGTGGGAAAGTGGGGAGTAGGCTTTAGCAAGTTTGCAAAACAGAACTACCACAGGGGTCACATACATTACACAAATGAATGGGAACAAGCAGGGCTAAAGTCAAAATCATCCATTTCCTTTCAAAGGCAAAGACATAAAGTGGACAAGATTTGTGACTTCATTTCTTTTTGTTCATTTCTCTCAAATAATCCAAATACTCCAGTAGTGATTATTGTCAACAGTATAGCCAGGAAAGTTGACCCAAAAGAAAGTCTCTACTTTTCTCCCAGTGTTGCTATTGGTAACTGCAATATTCAATGAAAGAAGAGAATCTCTAAATGAATTCTAAGCACAACCTCTAAAGCACTTGTCCTTAAACCCCTTGGCCTAGGGTCAGGCAAGAACTCTGACACTTAGAAGCGGAACGAAGTCTGAAGGCAGAAACACTGCTCAGGCCCTGTCCATTCACAGATCGCAGGGGAATCAAATCTCTCTTGCCAGGCCTTTCAACTTGACAAGGCACAACCCTGAAGTTTTATGTGAATCTCCTAGTTTAAATGGGACGGACTAATTTTTTTTTTTAATGTAAGCAGAATATATGCCAAACAAACTGTGTTTGTCAGTCTTGCCCAGTGGGAGACTCCAATTTGCCACCTCTGGCTAGAACAGCCTTAGTAAATACCTCTGTCAAATCATTCAGTATGCCTGCTCCCACCCCAAGAAATGGAAGCCCTGGAGACTGGGACTTTGAAAAATGCTTCCCTCTGCCCACATCCTCTACCTTCTAATACCATAGGACTCTGCCTGTTACGAGTAAGTACTTGTGTCAGAAAGGAGATTTCCAGGACTCTGCAACCACCACATGCTCCTTCCCCTTCATGGATGATCTAAAGCCTCAGCTGGGCAGGGAGTGTGGGGCAGCCACTCCTGGAGTGCTCTCCTCCCACCTCCTGCCGCCCAGCTCTCACTCTCGCCCTGTCCAACGCTCCTTAGAAGATCACTCTTTCCCTTTCCTTCCTTTCTCTTCTCCCCTGTCTCATCGTCTTTCTCACCTCTTCATTCTTTCTCCTTTCTCTTTTCCTCTTCTTTTCTCATTCTCTTCTCTTTCTTCTCCTCTCCACTCTTCTTCCCTCTGTAACTCTTTTTCCCTCTCCTGTCCCATCTCTCATTTATTCCTCCCTCCACCAGCACCCAGGAACCTCGGGGAGCGTGCTCACCAGGAATACACCAACACGGGCTTGGAGTATTTCTTGTGACATGAGCGGAGGGTCAGGGAGCCCTTGCGCTCCAGCAAGTCCGTAGGTCCGAGCTCATACCAGTTTTGCTTACTGTCACGCCAGTCCTGGTCTGAGCTCTCAAGGTTCTCCATGGCCGCGTTGGAGGGGAGTGGCGACCTCAGAGAATTTCTCTCTACCCTTGTCCTTCCCGGGGCGACTAGAGGGAAGATTCGGCGTCTTTCGTCTCCTAGGCAACGTGGGGCGGGGTCAATGAAGGGGCGGGTCCCTCCACCCTGACAGCCCTGGTTTCCTAGGCCGTTAGTCACTGTCACTAAACTACCTTCCCCATAATGCAATGAGTGCAGAGATGAGGCCGCACAGAGGTGAGAAGGGTCTGAATTTTGGATCTGTAGTTCGCTCGCCCCTCAGCCTGATCTTCGGCATGGCTGGGCGAAGTTTAAAGGGGCGGGGGGATCCTTTAAGGACCAAGAGAGTGGCAAAGATCTTGAGCTCCAAGAGGTCTATTTGGACTCTCCCTGCAGATGTTCTCTTTACCACCACATCTCTGTTTACAAAGTTACTTAAATTTGACTAAAAGGGATCAAGAGAACACCCCCCAGCCCCAGATTATGTCATTATTATACAGCGTTCCTGCCTGTGAAAAAGGAGCAGTCATTCAACAAATCAGCTAAAAAGTTTTGAGGGTCAGAAAGCTTGGTTCCGGTTTCAGCTGCTCCCTCAACCTTTCTGAGCACCAGTTTCTCCTGAAAAATAGAGCAGAAGATGAAGCCATGGAGTGGGGTAGACGCCAGAACCTCAGGTCCCTTCAGCTGTGGCGCTTAGGGACCCAGGTATTCAGCCCTGGAAAACTTCCCAAAATCATTGTGATTTTTGATATTTTGCGATAACACAAATTTATCATATTATTATTGTATTGTATGTTATATGCGGGAAGGAGATTTCGAGAAGATAATGGTGCTGCCTTCATTAGATAGCCGTGATATAGAAGGGAAGGTGCTTATTTCGTTTTTTACTTTCTAAGATTTTTTTCTTCTCCTCCCCCTGCCCCCACCCCATGTAGGGATCAAACCTGGTGGGGCTCCACCTCAGAGCTCCAGCTCCGGCCCTTTTTCTTTTGAGACAGGGTCTTGCTAAATAGCCCAGGTTCAACTTGAGATCCTCTTGCCTCAACCTCTCTACTACTTAGGATTATAGACATGTGCCACTGTGTCTGGCTCTAAGAAAAGAATATTTAACATGTCAGAACTCTCCTCCTCAACCTTAACTCAGTAGCTTTAAGGCATTATCGGACATATTCATTGCCATCATTCTTTCCCAGCATACTGCTTAATGCGTGACATCTTCTCAGAGTGCTGTGAATGGACGAATGAACGAACTAGTATTATGTTTGAGGAGCTCTGATTTACCCAGGCTTCCCATAAACTCCAAATGTGTCTTACTTTCAGAAGATCACATATATACAAAAAATGAAACTTAAGAACGAATTAAGAACTAATTCACATTACAAACAGACTCACAAAAGATTTATTCTAGTGAACCTACTAATAGCGAGGCACTTTTCTGGATCAGATTTCACAAATCTGACTACACACAACTACCTATGAGTTCTCCTGTGGCCTGTGGTGCATAGCATGGGCGCCTGTGGTCCACTCTACTGACAGCCACAGTTAAACCATGTTATTTAAAACCCAATAAATAGTCCACTCTCTGCAGCTAAGTGCTAGCAGAGAGCTGACTGTTATTTTAGCCCTTCTCTTTTTGAATGAAAAGAAAAGTTGAAGTTAACTTTAAAAGGGTTAATAAGTTCCACATTAAGTTCAGTTCTGTCTAATCAAAGCAGAG
Source organism: Hystrix cristata (assembly GCA_004026905.1). Taxonomy (NCBI): domain Eukaryota; kingdom Metazoa; phylum Chordata; class Mammalia; order Rodentia; family Hystricidae; genus Hystrix; species Hystrix cristata. The sequence continues at coordinate 22,002 of PVJO010019477.1, forward strand.
CATATTGCAGTTGTTCCAAAAATAATGCCAGCACCATGATCATCTTTTCGTGCATTTCTTTTACTTTGGTTTAAAGTAGTGGTAAAATAATGTATTTGCAACCAGCCTAACAGGTCTCTGCACACAATTTGACAAAAAGATAAAAACTTCCCCAAGCCACCCTCTTTCTACAGTGCACTGGGGTGCACAGATTAGAAATCTCTGCAGACTTCAAGTAGCAGTAAGTGAAGAAAACAAGTAAAACAAATATAGCTTTTATTTTTGTGCTCCTTAAGCCAAGCTGACTGCCCATTTGAGTCTGATAATATGCTTTTTATTTTTTTCTTTGCTTTTTTAAAATCACTTTTATAAGCTTGATTTCCTCTGTGTCTGTTGTATTCTTTTCCACATCCTTGTGCTGTGATATAGGAGATTAACTCTGATCATTGCAGTTCGCAGGTATTTCCTTTGTATACACCAAAACATTAGATAGCATTTTTGGTTTCTTGATTATCAAGAAAATGTGAATAGAACAGCAGTTACCACAGACCATCTTTGTGAGAGTTAGATAAGACAATAAATATACAGCACCTAATAGCTGCTCAGCCCGCAATTAAATTTCAATGGTTACTGCTATTATTATTATTACTTCCTGACTTTGCCTTTATCATTTGGAAAATTATCTTAAAATCTACTTGTTATTTGTGAGGTGCTCCCTCAAAATACTGTTTTTCAAGCTGTATCTATTTAGAAGTTCTTTTTAATGAATATCTTTTTGTCATATTTTTTTCTTTCTTTTTTTTTCTCAGACTGTCTCACAAAACAGCCAAATACATCTATGGAAAAAAGAAGATAAAATAATTATAGTTGTATGAGTTGTCTCAAAATCATAAACTGTCACAATTGACAGAAGCTCAATAAGAAGGAGTTTTATCATATTTTAATATGAAATTTAATAGTCTGAATCAGAAAAACATTGACAAGATATTTGGTTATATTACCAGTGATAACAAAATTGTTTCATATGTATATAGAATTTTTCCAAAGCTATAAATAAACTTTATGCCTATGAATGTGAAATCACTGATCCTCAACATATGTTATTCCTGTTTTCCTCAAACTTCATCAAACCAATGAAGTGTAGGGCTTAAAACAATTCCTTTTATTTACGTTAGCCCCTTTTCACTATAAGATCCTTGGGCTGAGAGCTCAGGTGGATTAAACAAGACTTTTCTGTCCAGGCAGACCAACTTGGGAAGTGGGAATGTGCCATCTGAGCTTACTACAATTTTTGTTTTCAGTACTGGGGATTGAATCCAGGGCCTCAGGCATGCAAATACTCCACCATTGAGCAACACCTCCAGGCCTAAATTTCTCTCTTAACCTTATCAGATTCCTTAAGAAGTTGCTAACAACTGGCAGGAGAGCAAACTTAAATAAAAACCAGCTAGATGCAAAATGGTCACCAGGCAACCTCCTTTCTCTTCCTGTCTCAAGTATGTGTCTAATTTCCAGAACAGCCCCTATGCAGAACCTTCCAGAATATCCTGCCCCATCATTAAAATTATTTCCCTCTAACACATGTCTTTCAGTTAAGGTAAGAGACAATATTTCAAATAATTTAAAATTTATTTTTATTATCTATGTGAAATTCAATTTAAATATCTTAATCATTTCATGTATGTTGTGAAGCAATCAGAAGTTAAAACTAAGTATTTATTTCCTAAGGATTGTCTCTTACTTGTTTTAGCTCTCCAAGAAATAGGGGCGTCCAGTTACCAGCCATATACTCATCTATGAGTGCCCTTTGGAACATTAGAATTTTGAAAGTTGAAGTACACCAGTTATACCAAAATTATAAGAGGTTCTTATTCTGATTTTCCTCATACCTGACTCCTGTCTTCTTTTTCTCTCCCTTTTTTCCTTTTTCCTACTTTTCATCCCCTTATCTCTTCCTCTTCCATCCCCTACTTCTTCTTTCTTCATTCCTTCCTTTATTTCTCTCTGTCCTCCTCTGTCTCTACCTGTTTCCTTTCTCTCTCCTTCTTCCTGTGAGAAGTTGTATGAATTTCGGAGTTAGAATCATCCACTGGGTACCCAAGACAATCTGGTACAATTCCAAGTTATATGAAAAATACAAAAAGAAAAATAATTGGACCTGAAAACCAGGGTCCAAATTTATACGAATAAACTCATGTTTAATGATCCAAGGGCTCTCGAAGGAGTCAACCCTGATGAAAGCTTTAATCTTCTTTCCTTTCCTTTAGCTATCCAAAACTATCAACAGTCTTTTTCAGAATAAATCTAACCTTGAGTGTGATCCCTCTGTGCTTCTAATTTGGACTGTGAACCAATTAGGCATCCACTTGCTCTCAAGCCATTATCATTAACTAGTATCGATTAAGTGTCAACATGTGAAAGCATTCTTTCCGGAACTCCTACTGTCAGCATGGGGGACTGAGTCATTAAATATTCAACATACAGTATTCTATAATTTAACATTTCCTTTATTGTAATATCTAACCTAGCCAATAAGTGAAATTCTTGGGCAGCACTGTCCATAACTATTACCATAAAATTTTAATGTCCTGGACTAGTAATGACACGCCCTAACACAAATGTAGATTAGGAACTTCTTTAATATCCTACACATTGGATAGCCTTGATTATTCACAGACTAAATATCCATTTTTAACAAGTGATCTAAATCCTTGGTTTGGTCATTTTTCTCCCCAGTGCTGTTTTGGTTTTTGGCCTTCCCTGATTATTAGCAGAAAGAATGAGACAGTATATAGTTACCAGTTCTTACAAAAGCAGTGGTGCTTGGAATTAAAGCTGATATTGCTATGATTGTCTTTGTGCCTAGTGGTCTTTAATCTGAAGCCTCCTCTCTTAGGAAGGAAGATCAGATGGGAAGGAGAAGGATTAGGCTCCTTTCTGCTCCTGGCCTGGGGGGACAAGCCCTGAGCCCAGACATGGTGAACAGGTTGGTAAGGAACTGACTGGAAGGCCTGCCCCAGAGGTCAAGAATGTACAGGTGGTTTCTGGTGGTTGAGTAAGACAAGCAAGTGGATGAGGTTGCATTACTATTCCTCTTGGGAGCAGGGGATCGCAGAAATGAAGCTTGGAACTTGCTTGATCCTGTCTGAGAAAGAAAAAGCTACGGAAGGAATTGAAAGTTTTTTTTTTTTTTTCGTTTTAGGGTGGAATTTGAAGTAGTCACTTAATTGCTGTAATATAAATTAGGTCCAGGAATTTTCCAAGTAACACCAGTGATTTCTAGTTAAAGTTTCTCTAACAGTAGTGACTCAGTTAGTTCACATGACATAGGACAGAAAACTGAGTCAAGCCAGTTAGGACAAACAGAAGAATTTTTGACTCAGGCAACTGAGGATTCTAGGGATACATCTGGTTTAAGTGTATCTGAATCTCAGAGTTTGGAGATGTCTTTTTAGAATACTCTTTCTCTGTTTCTTGGTTCTGCTCTCTCAGTCTATTCTCAGCCAAACCCTCCCCAAAATAGCTACCGATTTCCATTGTTGCCTACTCACCCACCACATACAGTATTCCTCTTTCCTCTGGTTGCAACAAAAGTCCTACAACTGATTGACCAGACTTGGGTCATGTGATCTGTTCTTAAAGAAAAAAAAAAACTCACTAGGGATAGGCAGGGGTGGTGGTGATGGTGATGTGGTACTTTCTCTCCAGGCCTGTGGGGGCCTGTGGCCTGTGTCATGGGCTCCCCTCCAGGGATGACATCCAGCCCCTCTGAACAATTTAGACTGAGTTGGAATTGGATCAAAGGGAAAAATAGGTTGTCATTTCCAGAGTAACAGGAAAGCATCTCTGGTAGGCAAAAAAAAAAACAGATAGCTGTTACACGTAGTGACAGTAAGGTATCTCACCCATATATTACTGTAGAGAATACTTTTACTGTTACTTGGCGCTAGTGAAAGTTATGTGGGATATCATATATATCTAGGCTCTCCCGAACCAACAGGATACATAAAGATATATAAAAAAAGACTTATTGTAGGAATTGGCTCAAATGATTACAGAAGCCAAGTAGTCTTACTATGTGCCATCAGAAGCTACAGAACCACGAAAGTCAGTGTGGAATGATTAAGTTTGAGTTGAAAATTCTGCAAACCAGAGGTGGAGTCTGGTGTCTCACAATCTGAAGGCCAGAGAGCCAGGAATTCCGAGGTCTGAGGACAGGAGAGGATGACTGGTCCAGCGCAAAAAGAGAAAGAATTTGTCCATACATCTGCCTTCTTGTTGTACTAGGGCCCTAGACAGATTGAATGATGCCAGGCCACATGGTAAGGGTGGTTCTTCTTTACTCATTCTACTGCTCCAAATGCTGATTTCTTTTATATGGACCCTCACATACACACCCAAAAATAATATTTTACTGACTATCTGGGTATCTCATGGCCCATTCAAGCTGTGACATAAAATCAACCACAGGTATATATTGTCATTTTGATTTCTAAAATGAGTAAATTGAGTCACATCTAGTAAGAGACAAAGCTAGTCTTACATTCTTGTCTTCAGTTTCCAAGGAATGTTCCCTTTCTACTACAGACACTATTCATACATATGTATGTACAAGGTGTGATAAAAAAGTGTTTAAAAAATTGTTGCAGTAAAAGACACATTGCCACTAATCACCCTCAATATACTCTTCCTTGCTTTACACACACTCATCCCATCATTATTACCACTTTTTTATTGCCACTTTCTGAAGCAGTTGTGGAAGTCCTGTTTTGTAAATGTCTTTAGCTGTGCAGTCCTGAATCTATTCGAAATATTTACATTTCATTGTTATTTTTATTTCAAGGACGAGCCAGAGCATCTCAGCCAAGACTACTTATTCTGCATTTACTTGAGCATAGTGAGGGAACTCATGTTTCCAAAGGCAGCCCATTCCCATTATCACAAGCATAAGTTCTATCTTCTGTTGAGCTAAAGTGAACATTTTTGCTACATACACCTGTTAGTTCTGCTTCTGGAAAACAAAATCTCCCTCTCCCTTTCTTTCCTTCCCTCTCTCTCTTTTCAAATACTTGAAGGCGGTTAGAGCTAACATTTCAGGCTATGCAGCATCACTTTGGCCATGGTCCACTTAAACAGTATTTCTCAGAGAAAGGCATAAAGTTTTATTCCAACAGTCACCAAGCTCAATGCAGCTACTGTCTCCCATACGCGTGATTCTGTACTTCTATTAGTTTGGCCTAAGCAGGTAGAAAAGGAGGAAGGAAGGAAGGATGGAAGGAAGGAAGGAAGGAGGGAGGGAGGAAAGGGTAGGAGAAAGCAAGAGGGGAGAGGAGGGAGGAATAAGGAGAAGATAGAGGAACTGTAACCAGATCAGAGAGAAATAAGCAAATTCAAAATGTATGTATAATTTGAGGCTAATGCTAGGATCAAAATAACCACTGGAGACTAAGCTCTGGACCTCCGGCAATTTATACCATTAAGCCAGGGACCTTTGACAAGTCTTTGAAAATACCAATTCTCTGTGAAGCAAAACATCTCCACTTTAGGCTCTCAGGATTCCCCTAGATTAAACCCAACAAACATGATCTCACTAGAAAATATTGCCAAACATAGGAAGAAATAAACTAAGATGAAAAAAAAAAAGGAATAGATTTTGGCCCTTCTCCTTCCCCTAACTCAAAAGTATGAATTATTAAACACAGAATGTGAGGTAACTGAAGGAAAATTCTACAGAAAGAAATCTTGGAATAATAAAGCAAGCCAATGAAGAATGAGATACTGTCGAGCAGAAAGTTAGACATTAACAGGCATACAGGAATATAGCCAGGGACTACATGAAAAAGCAAAAAAGATGTCATTTTTTTCCTTTTTCCTTTATTAATCATTAGCTATTGATAATTTCCAAATAAGCTTCTGGTTCCAGGCTATGGCCCAATGAACTGTAACCTTCTCTGGGCATGCTGATAAGGCTCCAGGCTGTAAAAAGCCCAGAACACAGGGGAGGATTTAAAAAAAAACAACCTTGAGGTCTCAACTAAACAGAAACCTTCCACCTAGAGAGTACATAGGAAAGTTCTTCACTCCAAAGCTGGTCAAAATACCCCATTTTCCTTGTAAAAGTACACTGACCACAGAGCAAGGAAATGATATTTCTTAAAGACCCATTTTGTCACATAAATGTAGCCCTAGCTTTAATTTGGCCTAACTTCCATCTTAGCATTTGCCCACCTTCACACTTGAAGGTGTATTTTCTATCACTCTAAAAATCTACCACTTTATATCAGACCCTAACTATATTCGCACGATTGCCTAATGGGTCTTGTCCAAAAGCTTTCATTGAAGACACGAAGAGCCAAGGAGTATTGCCAGCCCTTTGTAGTGGTCCAGGTTCCTGGTGACAACATTATCGACAATGATAGAAATGAGAAATTTTCAGAGAAACTGAGTGTAAACATGGCTACGTTAATCAACAGTTTCCTTCTTTCATCATGGAAATTTTCTGAAACCACAAGAAATATGGAAAACAAAACTCAAATTTTGGTAAAGTTAAGCGATACTCCAAAATATTTAAAAGGTTGCTGAGTAATTAATTGTGTTTCTTCAAGAATCACATGGAAGTAAGTGAAGAGAAGCTTTAGTGAAATAGTAGGCAGGCTCCTAAAATCCACACGTTCCACTCCAAGATTTCCTGCTCTAGTCTGAGAAATATGAATATGACGCATACAGTATCACCCCTGTGATTATGTCGCAAAGGAGACTCTGTGGATGTAATTAAGTGTACTAACCAATTGACTCGAGCTAATCAAAAGAGGGATTACACCAGTGGCCCTAATCAATCCTAGGGGCTCCTTGAAAGGAGCAAGTTTTCTCTGGCTGGCCACAGAAGGGAAAGGCAGATGGATCTGAAACAAATTCAAGGCATAGTTGCCCAGTCCGAGTATGAAAGGGTAACTTAAAGATAGAAGCATGGCTTCAGGACCAAGCTGCAGCCCCTGCTGGCTTCCAACCAATTCTGTGCCTGTGAATTCCATCCCTGGCTGTGGCCACCCACCAACTCCAAGCCAGCTCTGTATTTAGTTTCCCCCTGCATAGAGCAACAGAGGTGACAACCACCTGACCGACCTGAGCTTGGACAAGGCCAGCGCCTGGGGACTGAAGAGAAGATGCAGCCAGCTGCCCCCAGCCCTGTGGTGGAATGACATAGCAAGCTGCCCAGCAGTAACCATCTGCCAAGCACAAGCCGGCTCTACCTTTCCCTGCCCCTTGGTGTGGGGCAAGAAATCAAATAACAGATGCTGGCAAGGTTGTGGGGGAAAGCAAACCCTCCTGCATCTTTGGTGGGAATATAAACAAGTACAAACACTAGGGAAACCAGTGTGGAGATTCCTCAAAAACCAAAACTAGAAATTCCATTTGTCTCTGGTATTTCCTTTCTAGATATCTTCCTGAAAGAGTTAAAGATATCATATTACAGTGATACATGCACACCCATGTTTTATAGCAGCACAATTCATAAAAGCGTATTCCTGGAAGCAGCCTATATGTCCATCAACAGATGAACAGATAAAGAAAATGTGGCATATACACACAATGGACCATAACGTTAAGTGAAATAAATCAGACACACAAGCTTAAATATCATATGGTTTCTCTTACATGAGAAACCCAAAATATAAATAAGAGCTAGATAATAGAAAGTAGGGAGATAAATGGGAAGGGGAGCAAGAGATGGACGGAGGGAGCAAGGAGAGGGAAGGAATGAAAAAATATGTAAGATGTATTATGTCCATGCAGCAACTCTCTGTACTCATTTTGTACAGCAACATGTACTAATAAAAAATAAATGAAAACTAAAAAATAACAGAAATGTGGCCTCTAGGTGGTAAGAGTAGACACAGCTCACTGCTGCCAGGAAAATGGAGATCTTAGTCCTGCAACTGCCATGAACTGAATGCTGTCGACCAGAATGAGTCTGGAAGCAGTTTCCCCCCCCAAGCCTCCAGATAAGACCCCAGTTCAGCTCGCACCTTGATCTTAGTCTTACGAGACCCTAATAAGAAAACCCAACCAAGCTTGCCCAGACTTCTGCCCTACAGAACTAAAAGTTAATTAATAAATGAGTGTTGTTGTAAGCCATTACATCTGTGGTAACTTGTGCAGCAACAGAAACCTGAAATAAGTGATTTTTTTAAAATCCTAAGTATGAAAAATTATATTTTGAGTATAGAAATAGTGTGAATGATCAGAAAATGCACTAGGAGGAGAGAAAGGTAAATGTTATCAGATGACCCCCCCCACCTTGTGATGGCACAATAAAAGCAGAAGGCTGAAAAGCTACTGGTTATACTCCCAAAAGTGTGATCCAGCCTAGCTCTTATCTTCGTTGCCAAAAGATGATATTGATTATTTCCATCACTATAAAATTCTATTGTTCTATTTTAGTTCTTTGAACCTGAATTATACTTGTTTGATATTAATATTGCAACATTTATTCTGGTTATTTGTTTTTCAGGTGCATCTTGGCTTATCTTTTTGTACATAACCATCTAGAGTTATTTAGGATAGAGTTCATTTAGAGATAGAATATAGTTAATATGTACTTTTAAAGAGGGATGTTAACCATTTCATTTGGTTGTTATAATTCATATTTTTGTCTAATGAAATTTTTTATAACATGTTCTTGATTTCCTTTTATTTCTGTCTAGTCCATGGACTGTACTTTACTTGCTATTATATTTTTCATTAATTTAAAAAAACCTACATTATATTTTCTTTCCCTTAGTAGTTCCTTTGAAGCTTTCTCAACATTTTTTTACTCTGCACTGCTCTATTTATCAAGATCAGGAATGAAATTTTACATTGAATGTTTTGCAAGATGACAGTGCTGAGAACAAGATATAACATCAACAAATGCTAATCCAATTACACTGAGTTGAAATTAGTTTGTTTTCAATACCATTTGAAATTATTTGAGGCAGAATATTCATACAATACCTCAGATAGCTCAGTCAGAATAAAATAAAAGTAATATGGCCTCAGTTAACACAAGTAGAACTATTTCTGCATGAAAAGTAAGAAAGAACTGCCTAAGTTTCATTTTGTTACTACTGAAGAGAGAGTTGTTGAGAGCCACCAAAGTACTACATTTTAAAATCTATGTATAAAAAATCAATTTAGTAGTTGACAATCAATCTCTCTTCCTGTTCAAACAAACCCAAGGCAAAACAATTGGTTTGTTTTCCTTTATGGGTCTTTTGCTGCCTTTCAATCTAAACTCCCACACCTAGAATGTAGCAACACCTCCACAATCCCCAGGAAGAATGTATGGTTCCTGTGTGCAGCATCCTGTCCAACAGGCAATTTGACTGTCAGGATACATCATCATAAAGCCTTCACCAAGTTGCCCATCTTGTCTCGATATCAGCACAAATAGCTTTATTTGAATGACACTGTCCTGAATCATTAAATCTGAGAGTAGTCAAAAGCAGTTTGAAAGACTTGTGCAATTGTCACATTAAAGTTTATGGATAAAATATGATGGCCATGATGATGGTTTGGGAGAAAAACATCACTACTGTTTGGCTTTCATTTTCTGCTCATACAACTTTTCCAAATGCAGAACAAGCTTTATTGCAGATCTAAGGTTTCTGCTAGCATTATTCTCAAAGACTTCTGGGAAACTGACCTCTATTCTGGCTCTTCAGTGCTGAGTTTAACAGTATACTTGGACCACAATGCAGCAGTCTAGGGAGATGAAGAATAATAAAGGGAGACTGTTCATGCTTGGGTTTATTATTTATAGTTATTGTAGCAAATTCTGAATAAATAGCCTTTGCTTGTTCCTGTAATCGTGTTGTGTGTTCTATTGAGAGACTGAATATACAAACGAACAATAGCCAAACTACATATAAAAATAGAACTCTGCCCCACAACCTATAAAACCTGAAGTGGCATCCTAATTTGTTTCTGATCCGGACCAAGAGAAGTGGGGACAGGAAGGGTTAATCAGAAATAGAAAGCACCTGTACTATTTAACCCAATCTCATGACCCCTTTAATGTTTTATGTTAGTCATCGCCTGAACACCTGAAAATCGCAGAAAGAATGTTAAAACCCCCGTCTCTTCCTTACACTGAAGCACTCCTTTTCCTTATCAGCACTCAGACCCTGGCCCTTGCCTTTTCACTTGTCAGTATAGTGGTAAGCGCCCTCACTTAGACAAACCCCAGACCTCTATATTTACTCAACCTCATCTTTAAACCTTGCCCTTCCACTTCAAAACCCAGCTCAGAAAATTAACCAGCCCAGAAAAAGCTAGTCTACTACAAGTCAGATTGCTAGCTCTAGTGATGGTCCAGGAAGCAAATCAATGACTCCTATAACTATTGACTCCAAATAGCCAGGACTTGATTATTAACTGACAGCATCCTAATTTTTGTCCCCAGCCTACTTACAGTTTCACCAAGCTAACAGCCTCTATTCAGGACATACTTTAAATCTCTTTTCTCCACCCCAGTGCCTGTCTTTGGGTCTCTGCCAAAATGCAAGTGATGGTGGCTAACTCCCTTGCTGTAGCAAGCTCTGAATAAATAGCCTGTGCTTTTCTCATTTGGTTGGTCTTCATTTATTTCTGTAGTGTAAAGCTGAGTTTAATGAAGTATTCCTGGCTCTAGCAAGGTGGTCCCCAGTACAAATTAAGATTAGCCCACTTACAGGACTGACCCAGTCTTAGGTATACAAATCTTAAAAGAGAGACAATTTAGCCTCTAAAAGGACTGATGTTACTCAGATGTTATCAAGTGTAACTATGAGCCCTGTGATAAGGATTTCAGATGCTGCTGATCTCTGTGATGTATGTCAGAACTATGCTAATTTCCTTTAGAACCTCAGATGATTAAACCATGTTTGATCTACCTCGAGAACATTTTTATGGTCTTTCCATCAGCCTAAATTTACAAGTAACAGTGGTCAACATGATAGTCATACATTTCACACTTCTCGGACTGGGTAGACAGGTGTTATGATTTAAAGATTGTGTCCCCTTGAAGACTCATGTGCTGAAGGTCTGATCCCCCAAGCAGCAAAGTTCAGAGGTGGGCCTAGAGAGCTGACTGGGTCCTGAGGGCACCAAGCACACCAACAGATTCATTTCTTTGAAAGATGCGTCTCTGGCTCTTCCCTGCCCTCCCTGCTTCTTGGCTGCCCTGAGGTGAGCAGCTTTCCTCCCCCACACCTTTCTAACATGATTCCAAAGAGAAACCTCTGAAACTGTGAACCAAAGAAATCTTTTTCCTTTTAAATTCTGTACATCACATATTTTGTCTCAGCAATAAAAAGCTGACCAATATAGTAGGGATCATGTATTTGGGGGCTAAATGTAAAGATTTTTTAATCTTCCGTCCATGGCTGGAATTTAGAAACAATCACTACCAGTAGTATTTTTTAACCTGGAGCCAAGTACCATTTGGAGAGAAAGGGCATTCCTGGAAGGGAGAACAGTATAAGAAAGGCAAGGGACAGGAAAGTGTAGCACAATGGTACATCTCACAGACTTCCAAAATATGATATGTGGTTTTCATCTAATTTCAGATGCAGACTTTCAGCTTCTACAGGAAGAGGGATTATTGGAGAGAAAGACTCTGAGGCAATGACCTCTGCCCTGGGGAGAGTCTTTTTTAAAACCAATTATCTCCGGGCTTTTTTTTTTTTTTTTTTTTTTTGCTGCTGGGGATCAAACTAAGGACCTAGTGTTTTCGAGGCAAGCACTCTAACCACTGAGATAAATCCCCAGCCTCTGGGCTCTTTAGTACTAACAAAATCCACATAGGCTCAACTTAGCACATGAGACATCACTGATGGTTACCTTTCTGCCTGTTGCTCTTCATTCTCCCTGCAAAGACCCAGAGTCATATTTGGCTCTAAGTGGGACCTTAATACAGTTCAGATGTCTACATTCAGTCAACAAGTATTTTTCAAAGGGAACGCTATAAAGCAATTATTTGCTCAATATAAATGTCTACTCTCCTAGCATTGCCATTTCCCTGTGGTACTATTAGTCACAGTGCTAATACTCGTGTCATTATTTATGGTAGAGGTCCCAATTCTGTTGATTTGGAGTATATCATTTAATAGCAATATTCTTACATTTTCTTTTTCTTTTTTTTTTTTTTGGTGCCAGGGATCGAACTCGGGGCCTTGTGCTTGCTAGCCAAGCACTCTCACCACTCAACTAAATCCCCAGCCTCATACACTTTCTTAATATTTTTCTGATATACACACACACACACACACACACACACACACACTCACATCATGGAAGGAAGGAAGGA
>PVJO010019478.1:0-34205 GCA_004026905.1 Hystrix cristata
CAACATTTCTTGACCATTAAGATTTCTACTCTTATGAGCTGTTTATTTCAGACTTGGCCAACTTTTCTATTGAATATTTTGTCTTTAATTTATTGATTAATATAAATCATGTGCAGTGTAGATACTAATTTCATCATTATATATTCCCAAACATCTTTGCTCACTTTGTGGCTTGTCAGTTTAGTTTCTGTACTACGTTCTGGATGAACAGATGTTCTTAATAATACTGAGTACATCATCATTCATTTCCTTATTTTTTGTACTTTCTGTTTCATATTTAGAAACCTTTCCTCTCCAGATGTCATACAAATATTCTGGTATTCTCTCTATATACTGGAATCTTAAGAGTTCTGCCTTTCACATTTAAACCATTTAGTTCACCTGGAACTGATTTTGTGTACTATGTGAGAAAGAAGTCAAATTTCATTTTTGTCCACAGGAATAACTAATTTTCTGTAAGATCATTTATTGAGTAGTTTATCTTTTGCCAGTGATTTGGAATGGTGGCTGCCATAAATCAAGTATCTACATATATGTGAGTCTATGATTTTTACTTCCCATTTCTTCTCATTTATTTATTTGTCTCTGTGTACCCCAACACCAGCCTGATTTAATTCCCATAACTTAATAATCATGTATAGTATTTTGAAAGACAACCCCCTACATTCTTATTCATCAGGAGTGTTTCTGCAGACTTTCAGCTTTGCTACTTCATACAAAATATTTGGGTAAACTTGTCAAGTTTCTTGAAAAAATAACTCATTCACATGTCTCAGGATTGCAATGACCTTATAGATTTATAAAACAATTTGTACAGAAATGACTTAACAACCAAGTTTTCCTATCCATGAAAATTACATGTATCACCATTTAAATTTTGTTCTGTAATGTTTTTTTCAGTGAAGTTTTATAATAGTTTCCAAAAACCTCCTCCCCATCTCTGTTATATTTATATTTAGGTATTTAATATATAATGTTATTATAAATTGTTCCTCTTTTAAATATAGTTATTCATTTTTATATTAATTTGATTGAAATGTCTCTGATAATGTATGTATCGAGTCTAATATTTAATCCTCAGATTTGTTTTCTTTTTTTCTGTGTAGGCAGTTATGTCATCTGCCAATAGTGAAAACTTCTTTCTTTTTTTGAAAATTGTAACTTCTGTTCTTTTTGATGGCTTACTGTTCCACCAGGACCTCCAAAAAGACTGGGTAAGAGACATGATGATAAGCTCTATTTTCTTTTTTCTGATCCTGGAGGCCTGATTTGAAGCTGGATTCCTTCAGAGATTTGTTATGCCAACCTGGGAATACTTTAATCTGAATTTTCAGTAGGAGTTTTCAGGCCACCCAGTTACTGAGATTTGGAACAACAAGCCTAATTGGGGGGTAACTTGTGGTTAAAAATTTTTGGTTAATTTCCCCCTTCTCTACAGTGTAGAGGTTTGAGACAAGATCATACCCTGTAATCACTGTGGGGTAGGTTTGCCCTTGAGCTAAGGTCACAGCTCTTTGGGCCCCGACTTTAAACATGTAGGAATCTCCTCTCAGACGCCTGACTTGGAGAGGAGCTTGGGCTTGTCTCCTTGTTAACGGGGCTAAAGACCTCTGGGGCTCAGTGAATACCACCTGAGGTGGTTTCTCTTCCGTGTGCTGCTGGACTTTCTGGAATTTCTTTTTGCATTTAGGTTTTGATCTTTACATATTCTTCTTTGTCTGTCCTGTGATGCATTTAAGACGACATTTTTCTATACACAACATCCTTGTCCTCATGGTGGCACCTTGAGTTGGGAAATGAGCTTATGAATAAAACTTTACAGTGCTGGCTCCAAGTGAAGGGTGCTGATAGCTAAGCCATTCAGGAAAGAACGAGACACACTTGAGGAAGCCCCGAGGTGAGAGAGAGTCTGGGGCGTCAGAGGCTTTCTGTGTTGTCTGCAGACTGTGCTGTCTGAACTTCAGATCCATTCTGGGATTTCGGAGAAGCAGAGTTCACTGTTAAATTATAAGGACTGGAGCCTCACTAAGATTGCCTCATTTGTTCCTGGTGTCATGAGTAGTAAACTAAAAAGCTGGTCTGTTGACTGCAAGTTCAGTGCTTTTTCCACCTCCAGCCTGTTGGATTTTGAAAGACAGCAAACTGAGTTCTTACTGACATATTCTTAGAGTTCGCAATCCAGGACTTTGCTAAGAGAAGGTACATGATTGGTGGTTGTCCTTCATGCCAAAGCTGTTTTATTGGGAAAAAAATTACCTGTACATTCTCCAGATAATTTTACCCTCTTATTTTCCTCTGGTAAGAAAAAATGATTGGAGACAGAGATACTCTAGACAGACAAGCCTTATTATAGCTGAGAGTGAAACTCAACCAAGGTTGCTAACAGTGAGCGAGGAAGGAGAAGCTGTTGAGGTGCATACAGAGTTCCCACACTGTGGGGTGCTGAGCTTTCCTACTTCACTGGTCTGATGACGTTCCACTAATATTTGTTTTTATGTTCTTGTTCTTTCTTCCACTGAGTTGGAAATGGTTTGTATAACCTTAGTGCTTGGCACTTAGCCAAAGCTTTAAACTTCAGTGTCTGTCTCTCTGGATGAGGCCAGTTGCTTTCTGTGATTTATTGAGACTTGGTGTGTTGACTTGTTCATGTTTAATAGCTGCCAAAATAAGGTCATATGCAGAGATGATCCTAGAACGTGCACACACAAGGAGCCTGGGAAGAGAAATTTGATGAGAAGGCAAAGGTAGGAAATGTTTCTTCAGTAGTATTTGGAGTCAACTCCCAGCATAAATCTACATTGCTTGAGCCTTCTTCTCATAACTTTTCTCACTTGAAAATAAGGCTACAGGAGAATTTCCTGGTACTCTTGTTAGGATAAAATGAATCAATGAACGTAAAAAAATTTAAAAGTACTTGTTCTGAATCAAGTGCTCAATACATGCAGACTAGAATATCAATACCAGTAATGTTACCTGTCAGATTGCTTATTTGAGGTTGTATTGATCTATGGTAATGGCATTTCTGGGGAGGAGGGCTACACATTTTCCTTTTAGCTCTTTTGGGAGCATCTGAAGTTTCTCACATATTTGGTTGACACTAAAGTATAATTTGAAATGGGAGGAAGTTTGTCACTTGCCCTAATTCTCTTCTAAGCATTTAGGTTTCCTAAATTCTTGATCAATATTTGAGTACTTTTAATACATTGAATTTTTCATTTGTTATAGTTTAGCTTGAAAACCTCTATTATGGTTTGTGTCTAGATGTCCCCCTGAAGACTCTTGCATTCATAGGTGGGGCTTTTCAGAGGTGGCTGGATCTAGAGTGCGTGCTGCTGGGATTAAGTGTGTGAAGCTGGGATCAAATGCATGATCACTACATTAGTCCACTGATTGGTTTGGCATAGTTCTGGGTAGGATTAAGGATATGCCACCATAGGTGTGAGTGCTACTTGCCTTAAGGGCATGTTGCCTAGATAAAATATAAGGGGCAGAAAGAGGGTTGCTGACTAGCACTTGCTGCTTGCTGCCTTCGGCATGCCCTGCTCTGCCATGGACTGTTTCTCCTCTGCAATGCACTTCTTCCATACAACCCTGCCTTGAAGCCAGCCAACTATGAGTTGAAACCTTTATAAACTGTGAGCTAAATAAACTTTTCTTCCTTTAACTTTGGGTCTCAGGTATTTCCACTCAGCAGTGAGAAAAATAACTAAGACAATGTCCCCCCAAAGTCTCATGTGTTTGAAAAGTAGTAGAGTCATGGAGGTGGATTAATCCATTGAAGAGTCCATCCGTGACTTGCTGTTAGGAGATGGGGCCTGCTCAGAGGGAGTCACTTGGCTGTGACCTGGACAGGTATATTTTTGTCCCAGGCTCCTCCATTCTCTTTTCTCTCTGTTTCCTATTGTGAGTTGAACAGCTTTCCTCTGCCATGTCCTTCCATAATGCCTTCTCTGAATTGGAGACAGCTCACCATAGAATAAACTGTGAGCCAAAATCAACTTCTTCTTTAAGTTGGGAATGTTGAGTACTGTGTCCCAGCCGCAGCAGTGACTTAACACACCATTTAAACACAGATGCTCTTTAGATAAGTTGATAAAGCAATAAAACAGGAATTTGAATTGAAAGACTTGAAATGGAGTATTCACTGTTCTCTCTTCCGTGTGTGGCTTTGAGTTCACCTTTACAAGGTCTGACTGGTGTGTAGTGCTTATCTCTTCTAAGTAATCGCCCTAGAGAGAGGACTTTTTCTTTCCCCTCCACTGTGAGTTGACACACATATGCCATTTCTGGGCTCACATACCGGTCTGTATAACTCCTTGCACTTATTTTCTCCTGCTAAATCATTATTGAGGAACTCACATTAAGATGATGGATTCAAAAGAGTTCTGATCAGCTTGTACTGTCAACTGACCACACGGAGCACAGTCATTTTGGTGAGTTTCTTGAACTCAGGCCAGAAAAGATTTTTTTTGCAAAATCAAAAACCAGAAAACTTTGCTACTCCAAACATCTGAGATTCGGGAGTTGTTAATTTAGCATAACCTAGTTTATTAATAAAACCTTTTAACCATCTTGAGGCTCAGTTACTCTATCCAAAAAGTGCTAATAATACTTTATTAGTAGTGCTAATAATACTTTTATAACTGGGATTTTTGAAAAATAAAAGCAAACAAGGTAAAGTGTACAATGTATCCAAGATAATATCTAGGTATAAAATAATAGCTGATAAAGAACAGTTATTATATAGTATATAGTATGTAACTATATATAGATTAAGATCTAGTGTGTATTGTTCAGAGCTGTGAAATTGTTCCTGCGTTGAAGAAGGATGGGAAGGGTTGGGAAATAAAAATATTCCATTTTCTGATTAATACTAATTTACTAAGAAGGCTTACAGTGGTTGCCTGCTGATACAGGCGTGGAAGAATGCAAATTTTTAATTCTGCTCTTCTGACTTCCTCCCTCGCTTGTTCCTTTATTGTGTTTCCAACACACTAGTGCAGAGAAGACACAAGCACAGTCAGCACAAGTCAGAAATTAGCCTTTGTTGCCTACTCGTCCTGTGAGTCTTTCCTTCAGGGTCTTCTTCCTGTTTCTTCTAAAACCATACTCATTCCTCCACTCTGTCTGCTCTCTCATTTGCAACCATAAGTAACTACGCAGCGAAGTTTCCTGCAGCCATTGTTTCAGATTCAGAGACTGAGCTCTGTCCTCACCAGTGATGCTTAGTCTTGAACTTCGTTTGACTCTAAGCTCCCTCTCCCACCCCCGCCTATTTTTTCCTATATTGCCGCAAGAGTGGAACACATGATAGTTTGATGGGATTTTGTAACCCTTAAATATCTGTTAAGCTTCTTAAAAAAGAACTTTCAAGCTGACAATAAGATATTTTGGAAATTCTGGACTTTCATAAACCCTTTTACATATGCAGGGCCAGCAATTTAGAACCCTTAATTCTACAGTTGGAAAAGAACTTGTTCTTTCCAGGTAGAGGAAAAAAGCTAATATTTGTTAAGCACACATCAAGCTGTGTATGTGCGCTATCTATCTCTGGCCCTGCTTCTTCTTTCTTGGGGGGACAGGGTGCTAGGCAAGCACTCTCCCACTGAGCTAAATCCTCACCTGGTCCTGCTTCTTTTTAAGATCATAAAATACAGTTTGATAAGGTTAACTAATTTGAGAAATGATGCTCACCAAAGATTTACTTTATTGCTTTTTTCTTCCACTGTCTCCTTTGCTTTACTTATTCAACAGGCTGCACTTTAGGTCATACTAATGACATTGTCATTTTCCCTAACAAAAGACGTAGATGATTCATGAAGATAGTGAAAAGCAGTTGTAAACAATATTAAATTCTCTTATATGATGAGATGGTAGAGGAACATCATCATGATGACTAAAATGTGTTATCTCCAGTACGCTTTCAGTAATACTCACATCACCCCACAGCTCTGCTAAGACTATCTTCATGAACCCAACAGTGTTCCTAGGATCTCAAGAGAGTAATTGTTGACAAGGTCTAATCAAATCATATAATACACTCAACAGAAACACTCATGGATATCTTTTATATTATGATGTCTTGAATTCCATTCTGGATGAGAGAGATCCAAGAGCCTTTACATGAAGCTCAAGTTCTGCTGTGTAGGAAAACTGACCAAATGAATAAGTGAATTATTTAGTACACCAAAAATGAAACTACTAAGAGGAAAATAAAATTGGGATGATAGATAGGGAGTGCTGGAAGGTGTGTGTATGTTTGTGTTTGCAATTTTAAATAGGGTGAATAAACAAGCAAGAAATGTGGACTAACTTTCTGACAGTCATGCAATCAATAAGTGGCAGATGGAAACCTGTCTTTGGTGTTCTTTCAAGCCGATTGGCTTCAAGCCTTCTGAATTTTTCATGGAAGTCAATCCCTGGACAAATGACCAGAATGAAACTTTTTTTGACACATTCTATGGAGGGACAGATATCTGTCTTGAATTTTCTTAAGCAAAAACAGGAGAGTTTCATGTCAACGGACACTAAAGTATCTCGTGTAACCTGGAAGAGCAGGGGGGATTCTGGCCCCTGGCCTGTGAATGGGACTCAGGGCTGTCTTTCTGTGTTTCTTCCCCACTCCTCGCATACCCGCCTGCACACCTGCTTAGGAACTGACCTTGGACAGCACTGTCCTGCCCGCTGGACACTAGGGGACCCTCATCTTCCCTGAGTATCAGGTTCTGTCATGCTTTGAAGCCTTGCTTCTGAGTCTGGTAGGAACACTCACCAGGAAGACGAATTCCGGAACTGCTGAGGGTCGACCAGATGCTCTGAGGAGTTCCAGGGTTTGTGCCTGCAGTGTGGACCTGGGACCTGTAGCCTGCTGAGTTTCCAGGAGGCAGCTGTTAGCAGTGGTTTGGTCCTTATTTTTGCAGGATTGAGTGAGTTTGGGCCACTTGGAAGGTGTGTATTTGTTGGGTTTGGGGTGACTCTCTGATGAGGCCGAAGATGAGTGTTAGGTTCTGGGTCCAATGACAACTTTGAACATGGGCAGGTGCATGGGCCCTGCATTGACTCCCTCGGCCTTGTCCTGACAAGGGTACTGACTCCAGTTTACGGCTTCTCGGAGCACAGGAGGAAAGCAGGGCACTGGGCATCTGTTGCAGGGGCTGGGATACAGATTTATTTACAGCATATTATCTGAACACTGTGAACATCATTTTCTTAATTTTCAAAATAAATAGAAGGAACTTTTATAATTATGAAGTAAGTTTAAAACATGTTATAACTGTGCCTAATATTATAGTAAACATTCGATTATTATTGTGTTTATTTGTAATATTAGGAGAGATAAAAACAGGTTAAAATATCTCACCCAATATTCTGTAGAGAGGTGTGTTCCATTGCCAGTGTTCCCTACACCTCATTTCTTTTGAATGTGACACATGGCTTTTTTCAGTAAAAAGGAGATGTCCCAAAACAAAACCGGTGTGGATGGATCCCCTCGATAATGAAGGGTTTTGGTCTAGGACCTCCCAGTTTTCCTGATTCCCACAGCACACACACACTTACTAAAAATACAGCACAAGCTGCAAGTGTTCTGTAGAAGCAAAAAAGAGAACATTTACAATTTTGTTGAATGTTGTTTTATTAGGGGAAAAAAATCACATAAAGTTAATTGGTACTTCGAATTGCAAAATATTGACACTTAAGTAAATTTAACTCACAAAAAGAAAATTATACCAAAGTCCAAAATGCTTGAGGGGGAAAGTAATCAGCCCTTATATTGCATACGATAGTAAATTAAATTCAAATAGTTATTCCTGCAGCATTCAAGCTGTGATTTTAATTATCCTCAGATCTGAGGATTCTAAGTGAAAGTTTTCACAGTGACTATAATTTTTGTTCCATTAACCATCTAACAGAACAGGCTTTCTGTCAGAGACTTTCCCAAGTTAGAAGTGACATGAGGTTGTTGAGTTGTAGCTGTAGTGACAACTGGAGTCACAGAGCTGCCTTCAGGCGTTTAAATGTTCGGTTATGAGTTTTTTAAGGGATTTTCTTTTTAAAAAGATATTATTTCTTATTGGAATTTGTCCAGCACATCAGTCAGCCAAGTTGCATGTATGGGACATTTATTATATGTCAGCTTCCGTGGTAAGTGCTAAGAACAAAGAAAGGAAAAAAGAGAGGAAGGGAGGAAAGGAAAGACAGAAGAATATAAGAAGTGATTAATAACTCTGTGTGTGTGTGTGTGTGTGTTCTCTTAGGAAACTGTGATGATGAGGAAATGGTAATAAATGAGGGTTTCGAATATGGTGACTGTGGGGAGAGTCTATCATGGCTAGTAGCAGGCACCAGTGACCGGCCTTCGGTATTCTAAACTTATACTCAGGAAGAGCCACGAGGGAGATACTAAACTCAACTGACTATCACTATACTAAACTCAAGCGACAGAGACTATACTTGAAAACAATGTAGGACCCTGCCTAGTTCAAGGAGCTACAGAATTAGTAAGAAAATCATTCATTGAAGAGTTCCCAAGTGCAAAATATAATTTCAGGAATCACAAACAGGATCATATCAAATTAAAAAGCTTCTGCAAAACAAAATGAACAGCCAACAGAGTGAAGAGAGAGCCTACAGAATGGGAAACATTTTTTTGTAGGTTATTCCATAGACAGAAGACTAATATCTGGACTATATGAAGAATGCAAAAGAAATTAACCTCCCTCCAAATAAAAGACCCAATCAAAAAATTGGCACATGAAATGGATAAACATTGCTCAATAAAAAAAAATGTAAGTGGCCAATAAGTGCGTAAAGAAGTGTTCAATATTGCTGGCCATTAGAGATGCAAGTTAAAATAAGACTGAGAGTCCATCTTACCCCAGAGAGAATGGTCATCAGCAAGAAATCAAATGATAACAGATGCTGATGAGGCTGAGGGAAAAAGTAACCCTTGTACATTGTTGGTGGGAGTGTAAACCAGTACAACCATTATGGAAATCAGTATCAAATTCCTCAAAAAACTAACACTAGAAATTCCATTTGACTCAAATATTCTCCTTCTACGTATCATCCTGAAAGAGTTAAAGAGATCATTTTACAGTAACATATGCATACCCGTGTTTCTAGCAGCACAGTTCATAATAACTAAATCTTGGAAGTGGTCAATATGTCCATTATCAGTTGAATGGATAATGGTAATGTAGTATTTATACACAGTGGAGTACTACTCTGCCACAGAGAAGGATAAACATGAGTCATTTGTAGGAAAATGAATGCACCTTTAGTCCATAAAGTTAAATGAAATATATCAGACACACAAGCATAAATATCGCCTGGATTCTCTTACGTGAGAAACCCAAAATATAAATTAACAGCCAAGTGAAAGGCAGATCATAGGAAGTCAGAAGATCTTTCTCAAATGGAAGGGGATTGAGAGATGGAAGGAAGATGAGGGAGAGGTGGGGAAGGGGATGAAAAGAGAATTAAGATGTGTTATGTACATCTACCGACTCCACACAAGGAATGTAAACATTATATACTGATACGAAATAAACATTTTAAAATAATAATAACCATAAGATTCTTCAAATGTTATTGGTGAGTAGTACAGGGAGTGGCATTGTGTTTGGTACAAGCACTATGAGAGTAGCTCTTCCCTAACTTATGAGACTCCTACTGTATGCCACACATTAGGCTAAATTTTTCTGAGTTTAAAATTGTAGTTTAGAAAAATCAAATTTATAAATTCATTTTCTAATTTTTGTGTAAGTCTATATATTTGGTATTTTATGTACACATAATGTTTAATAGTATTTGGACTTGCACCTACATTTTCACGTGTAATTAAGGGTGTGTGACTAAGGCATTGAGAAATGCCAGGCTTGGTGGCATATGCCTGTAATCCCAGTACTCTGAGAGGCTGATGCAGGAGAATAACAAGTTCAAGCCCAGCCTGGGCATCTTACCAACTTAGAAAGACCCTATCTTTAAAAAATATTTCTAAAAGGGTTGGTGATGTAGCTCAGTTTGAGGGTCCTGGGTTTAATCCCCATTACTGGCAACAAACAAACAAACAGAAAGAAGATAACAGAAAAGAAAAAAAAAGAAAATTTAAAAAAGAAATGTTTGGGGAAAGGAGGAATATGTGAGAAGCTTAATCTGTCTTTTGTGTGCCATTATTGACTATAGAAGATGTTCCCATGGATCTGGGCTCTCTAGAGTCAAAGGGAATGATGAGTGTCGGGAATAACAAAAGCCAGAAGCAATTAAACATCGAAGCAAGATAGATAGAGTTAGCACATGTGCAGAAAGTCGGGGGAAAACAAACTGCTGTGACCCACAGCCAGGGTGGTGGTGGCCTGCAGGCTTGCTGTTGCCAGAAATCAGATGGATGGATAATCGAGCTTCCTTCTTGTTTCCCTTCCTCTTTTTTTCTTCTCTCCTTACCTGCCTCTCTCCCTTTCTCTTCCCTCCCTCTTTCCCTTCTGCCTTCTTTATTTTTTGTTTTTCCTTCTTTCTCTTTTTTTCTAGTGAACAGGAGTATGACATTAACCCCTGTCATACTCCTGAAATTGTGGGCTGTCATTCAGATTAAAAGTTG
This sequence comes from Hystrix cristata, assembly GCA_004026905.1. Lineage (NCBI taxonomy): Eukaryota > Metazoa > Chordata > Mammalia > Rodentia > Hystricidae > Hystrix > Hystrix cristata. The sequence goes on from PVJO010019478.1 coordinate 10,598, forward strand.
GAGTTAATGAGTAGACCGAGTCCATTAGTTGAACCAAATTTCAGTTACGTGAGGAATTAGAATGGGTTACGGATGAATATCACTGTTGCCTTGGGACCTCAACCGTAGGGACCGGATCAAGCTCCTTTTGTGTTAAGCTTTTCCAGCCCAAACTGCCAGCCATGGTGTGGAAGAAACTTTCAATGGATTGTACTTAACAGAAGACACAAGCATCTCCACATAGTCTTGGGGACTCAAGGGAGGGGCATCCAGACCCTTCTTGTGATCACTTTATGGTCTCACTGGCTCAGACATTTTCTCCGTTCTTGGAGAACAGTTGAGCAGAATTCTGCCCCAGCAGGGACATGTGCTTCTCACTTCCTGACGATACAGGTGGTAGGGTCACAGCAAACCTTTCGGCCTTCACAGGTTTGCAGTGTGGAGTCATGTGGAAATTCTCCCACCGTGGATGGCTCCTTGAACAATAAGAAATGGTGGTTAATGCATATGTGCTGTTTCCTTTTGTCTCACAAAAGGATTCCGAGACACATCTATAAGTCTTCTTAGACGATGTCTAGCTTGAGTGGCAGCTTCCCTAGTGTTGGCCACTTTAATCATGCACCCTGGTATTGACTTCCTTTCCCACCACTCCTGAAGTCACATTCCCAAGTAAATTGGCTTTAAGCAAGACTTAACCTGTGTGCAGGCTCTATTTCAGAGAATCTGTCATAAGACAGAAGGGATTCTACTTTCCAGTTTGTAAATGAGTAAATTGAATCTCAAAGACATAAATAACTTCCCAAACTCCTGTAAATTCTAACTCTAAATTCCATGTTCTTTCCATTTTGTAAGAGAAGACTACATTCCCTTCATGTAGTTCTTCTTAACCTTGTTGGGGTCCCTGACACGGTCCTGTCAGCATGGAAGGTAAGAAATGTCCACACAGAAAATACGAAGCCAGTGCTTTTGCACGGTGGGAAGGTGGTTGTCTGTGTGCAGACTCGAGTGGCCCAGTGATCCACACATCGATTCGACATAGGATCAACCAGCCCCCAGCGGACACTAGCTAGAACTCTGAAAACAAACCAGTGGAGGTCAGATCCGGTCCCAGGATTCCTCACCAGAGAGGGCCCAAAGAGGGGAGAGTCCCAGTCATGGGCGTCAGCGGCCCTGGACAGCTGCAGGGAGGCTAACGTGCTTGGGGGTAGCAGAAGATCCTGGGCTGCAAAAAAGAGCATTATTGACTTAAAGGAACAAGGTAGACAACAAGAACAGCACAAAAATTAAAACAGTTAACATTTACTGACTGCACACTGGGGATAAAGTGTTGGAAATAGTAAAGCAAAGTATTTTCTGGCCCTTAAAAATTTCATCACTTTATGCCTGAAGTATGCATGACAACAGTGGATTTCAATATTTAAACGGGAAGGAAGATACCATGAGTGTACAAAATTATTCCTGAAATCTGAGTGTCAAATTTTATTGCTATGATTGAGGCCACAGAAAGATAATGGTTTTTAAAGTCGTTTTTGTATTTTAAATATAAGCGCAAGAACTCCGTGTAAATGAATTTAACTACCAAACATACACTGGGTTTAAAAGGCAGGTCATAGAAGATTTTCACAGCAAAAGAATAGAAAATTCCATTTTTCTTTTCCTAAGAAGAGGAAAAAGGGGAAAGGAAAGCTTTAAGGCATGGCTATGCTAGGCCCACGTTGAATCTCCAGGAGTTGTGGAGAGTTTGGGGAAATCTCCAGTTAAAGCAACGTGTTTCTTTTTGCCCTCTTGGTGTAGTCTCCAGCTAACAGTGGTGGGACTACAAGTGGGCAGAAATTGCAGTGTTTGGGCGTGGTGAGTAGAGATGGGGCCTGAGACAGAGCCCAGCATCCTGAAGTTTGTCCCAACATTCCCACTTCACAGCATGGATGGCGGGTACAGTTGAGAGTTCCCTTTCCAGGCAAAGGGAAGGTATGGCTTCAAAAATTTGAGCTTCACAGATCACACCAGGGGGTGATACTCAAAGCAAAATAAGATGGATGCATTCCAGAACTTTCTCTGGTGGCTGGAGAATGTGATGGATTCTCAAAAGCTCCACAGCTGTCAGAAGGAGCTGAGATGAGAATCCCATTAGCAGGGAGAGAAGGCTGAGCTGTCTGCAGCACTCCTGAGCATCTCCCAGATAGCAGTAGCATGCTATGGGTTTGTAGCAGCTGCTGAGATGCCAGAAGAGGATGAGGTGAGGTGGGAAGGTGATGCCAAAGGTCCAAAAGGATGAGCTGTGCATCTTCTAGACAAGCTCCCTCAGAGATTTCAGCCATACGGTTCCAGCAAATGACACCGTGAAGAATGAGTCTTTACCTGAAACCACACACAGAATGGACCCAAAGGGATTGCTTGTAGCAAATAAGAGCAGTTGCACATTGAAACACCTCTAAGCTATAACACAAAATGCCAGACCTGTGCAGAGGGTGTCTGATGACTAATTTAGGGCTGTATAAACGTGGGAGGGATGTGTAGCACCTGCCTGTTCTAGAGAGAATGCCTTTGCTCATATTCTTGGATGTTCCCAAGCTCCACAAGAGGTTAGTAAATTGCCAAATCTAGGCACATAGTCACTAAGGTCATTGTATATTCCGCTTTCTGTTGGCATAATAAAATATTTGATGCTGGGAAATTTATAAAGAGAGGTTTTATGGTTTAGATCTAAATGTTCACTGAGTCTTATGCTAGCAGGTGGCATGTGGATGGAGGAGGCGGGTCGCTGGAAGAGTGACCTGGAAGAATATGTTTTTGTCCCCAAATACTCCCGTTTCTTTCTGCTTTCTGGCTGCTATTGGTTTGAGCTGAGCAGTTTTCCTCCTCTACACCATTTAACCATGTCATTTCTGTCTTGGAGTCAGCCAACCATAGACTGAACCCCCCAAAACCATGAGGCAAATTAGACATCCCCACCTTTAAATTATGGGTGTTGCTTGTTTTGTCCAGCAATGGGAAAATGAGTACTGAAGAAATTTATTTAACTCACAGTTTTGAGATCTGAGAGTGTGGGCCTGACACCTGCTGGCTCTCATATAGGACTTTTGACTACATTACATCGTGTACATCAGGGAACATGGCTTTGTGGCAAGAACATTCGCCAGAGGGACAGATCACATGGTGAGAGAAGGAGGAAGAGCCAGGCTTGCCCTTTATTACAGCCCTCTTGTGAGAACTAACTAATGCGACACAAGAACTATATAACTCCTCCCTAGTGCAGAGCTCCTACTACTTATTCACCTCTCACTGGGCTCCACTTCTTAAATTTCAGCATTTTCCAATTTCGCCAAGCTGAGGACCCAGCTTCAAATACGTGAACTCTTGGTGGGAACACTCAAGCTTACCCAAACTGTAGCAGTCACGTAGCAACTGTGTTGTGAGCCAGCCATCTGTTCCCAGTCGGGAACAATCCAGCTCAGTAGACAATCTTCTCAGCTACTTTTGAAAGCTTAAAATATGGCTGAAGTATGATTTCTATTTGAGAAGAGCCATACGTTTCAAAGACTCAGTGTGAATAAGCAGAGATACAATATTAATATTTCATGTCAATTACCTTTTGAAGTTACAATCTTTGGGTATACTGGGTTCAATAAAATATTTTTATTTAAACTGAGTTAACTGTTTCTTTTAACCTTTTTTGATGTAGCTATTGAAAATTTTTAATGACACATCTAGCTTGAATGTATGGCTTGCATTATATTTTTGTCTGCAAGGAGAAAGAGTAGGTACCTTTGAGCTCTGTTCTATGGAGGGTGACCACTTAATTTTTCCTTCACACCAGAATATCTAGTGGGCGACCGTGGACGCTGGTAGACAATAATCTTGGAACAAGAGTGTGAACTGGGTCTGTCCTCAGCAAATGAAGAGGTCGAGTCTCCCTTGCAATGAATAAGGTGAATGTGGATGCCACAGGAAAGGCCACCTGAGGACTGCAGAAGGAGTTTGTTTTAGGAGGATCTTTTAGCCTTGTGTCAAATTTTGAAAATGTGGCTTTGTGCCACCTGCTGCATGCTCTTTCTACTCTTAGACCAAACTGACAGCTTTCTGTTTCCAAGAGAAAGGTTTAAGATGAAAACTCCAGGCTCCAAAGAATTACTTGAGTGGCATAAATCATTAGGAAGCATTTGAATAATGTCAAATCTAAGTACATCAGAGACATATGGATTAGATTTCCCTTTAAAACACATACATGCTTACACTTTAATGGGACAAGTACTTGGCAGAGGGCTGGCTTTGGTTTTCCAGATCCCAAGTGTTTTCATGCATGTCCACACACGTGTTTAGAGGATGCTCTCTCCACGGAAAACCAGCCAGCCTTCCTCTGCCGGTAGAGCTGGGCCGTCTTTCTCGATGTCCATCCGGGTCCCTCAGTTAGGGGAAGGAGCTCGTAGATCTTGAAGAAGGAAAAGCTTTCTTTAGTCTGAAATTTGGAGAGTTGAAAGGAAGGTGAAAGAGTCTGGAGTGAGAGGGGAAAGGCAGCCTTTTTTGGGCCTGTTCCCTTCCCATGGTCCCCGAAGCTGGGATGTTGGTCCGGGGAGACACAGGGAGAAGAATGTGAATGTCCCTGCAGCCAGCTGGTCCTTCTTCAGCGTGATGGGTTTTGAGAAGGGTCTTGCTCAGAAATCCCCCTCTCTCAGCCCTATGTCCTTGGCCTGGAACGGCCGGAAGTACCGTGTTTAAATTTGAGAATCTCAGCAGTAGCACAGTAAGTGTTTGGGCCCATGTGAGTGCTGAGCGAGACAGTCACCGCTATCGCACTTTCTCCTTTGATTTTTGAATGTGAGGATTGCTTCTGGGCCTCCTGCTCTGAGCAGGCCTTTGCTGCCCTGGGGGTCTTTGCTCAGATTCTTCTTTCTCCTGAGAAGTTTTGCTGATGGTCTCAGCAAGGGTGGATTCTTCTGGGAGGCCTCTAAGCCTTTATCAAAGCTCCACATCATCACAGACTGTGGTCAGTTGTTGCCTCTGTCACTTCGAGCTCCTTCAGGGAGGGAAGGATGTGTGTGACCTTCATCACGGCACCTGTAGGGCCCGTCCTAGCTGCTCAATTATATATTATATAGTCCTTTCCAGCCCTGGAAGAGTCAATGTGATGTACCAAAAAATGCAATGTGACAAAACCTGCAGCAGTTGACAGGTGATTAGGATACCCCCATTGTCTTTATGAAGACTTTGACCCTTTGTAAGGCTCAGTCACTTTCCCAGCACCCCTTGGGCTCAAGATTGCAGGAACTGTGAGTAGAAAGAACAGGTTTAATTCAGAGACTAGAGATTTTTTTTTTTCACACTAAATATGCCTGTTTAGCTGAGTTAAACAAACACAGATGCTTCAGGCCACAGACCAACACATTTTGAATTTAGGTCTTATCTTAACTTTAAAAAAATGTTCTTTGACTACAGTGAAAGATGATAGTAAGAAGCATGTAAAAAGTAATAAGACCTTTAGCAGAAAGTTCTCAATGAGGGATTGCGTGTTGCAAGGCAGAGGTTCAAGGTTGGTGGATTGGAATACATGAGGTCCAGGAATCCTCCAGAATTTGTGGCAAAATCTCATGTCTTTGTAGTTGTTTCTCTGGGAGGAGGATGTAAAGCTTTATTGAATTTTCACAGAGAATCGGTGTCTACACGTGAAGGTGGTAGTCCAAAGCCCGCCTCACACCCTGGGTGAGGGCCGGTGTTGCAGCTCAGCTATTGCTGATCAGCTATTGCTGTGCGCCAGTTTCATCCCCCGGGCCCCTCCTGGGGTGGTGGATGCTCAGGTAGTGAGGAGCGGTCCCTGCAGCCCGCTGGCATCCTGTATATTGACACTTCTTTCTGCATTGCGGCTGAGCTAATCCTTCTCATAAGCCTCTTGGCTGAGCCCCTTTGCCAGATCTGATAGGAGGATTTAACCTTTCCTTTTTCCCTCTTGGCACACACTCAATGGAATCCAAATAAAGAATTAAAGCTACTCGAAAGGAACTTTCCATTACCAAACAATTCAGTTTAAATTTCCGACCTTTCCTCCACCTTCTCTTTTCCATTCCCTTCATTCTTCCTCCTTGACATTTGGGACTCATGGCTGGCATAAATGCCCCTGGGGACATGTGCAAAGCCAGAGACCAGGAACGTGAGTGGAATTTTCCAAATTAAGGTGGCTTATTGGCTTTGGTTGCTGAGCAAAGTGGGGAGGCCTGGCTTTTGGGTAACGCCTGGGGCAGGAGTGCTTTGACATCTGGAAGAGAGCTTAGCTTTTATGGCTAGAAGACACACGCTCTGGCTTCATGGAACATTCTGCATTGTTCACAATCCGCCCTCCTAATTCTGAGTCCTTGTTCCTGTAACTCCTAGAACATAAATTCAGCGAGTCTTAACTGAACAGCTATTAGCTCAGAAATTGTCCTGAGTTCTCAGGGTAATAATGGTAGCTAGAATTTATGCGCTTATACAGGCCAAGTGTTACCCAGGCCCTACAGCACTAAAGACGGGGTCCCAAGATGTCTCCTACTTGAGAATTGAGGCTCTGAGACACGGGAAGTGAAACAGAGCTCTAAGTTCTCATAGAGAAGGCACAGAAGAACCAGAACACAAGCAATCCAGGCAGTTTGCCTCAACAGTCAGAAAAGAGAAATCAGAGTAAAAAGGAAGTTTAACTCAGGTTCGGAATATGAGACAGAACCAAACATTTTACGGTGGCAAGAAGAAGTCACAATAAGGATACCAATGTGTGGCATATATTTTAATTTTAAAAATAGCATTTGCTTATTCCTGCCCTGATTATGAAATAATAATCTACTTTGAAACCATCCCCCACACCCTCCCCCACACACATACACGAAGTCACCAGGTGTGGAAGGAAGACTTTACATGACAGTTCCTTCAAAATCTGCTAACAAAGTTACTTCACATGCTGTACAAAGAGATCTGCAATTGGGAGAGACGTTCTTAATGTTCTTTATAATAACAAGAGCTAACATTTGTCGAGTGCTTACCGAATGTCAGTTACTGTTTCAACTTCTTTACCTATGTCAGAACTTGTCGTTCTTCCAATAGCCCTGTGACTTCATTGCTAGCATCATTCTGCTTTACAGACAATGCGAAGCAATGTCCTGGATCACGCACAACTGGTACAGACTCTCATCCACACTGCCACTTTTCCATGCCGTGGGGTCAAGAGTCCCTAAGGTTGTGGCTATTTTTCTCTTTGTCTGTTCATTATTGGTTGAAATGCACATGTATGACAATCTCTATGCAAAATTTGGAAGTAGATTTGGGGGGAGCTGGGAACTGCAGCAAATGTTAAAAGCAACTTATGGCAAAGAGTGAGAACAAAGGATGAGAGAGTGATATAAACAGAAGGAGAGTGATTGAAAATTATTTTTCTCCAGTGAAAATAAATTCCACCATGAATATCCCCCATTAGGAAGTGTATCAACACCTCACGAATAAATGAATAAATAGCCAATGCATACAGCTAGTTATAAGTACCAAGAGGAGAATATGGCAAAGATCTTGACATAAGTGTTGGGCTTGTTGTTCAATCCTGAAGCTTTCTGAGATGGTAAATTTGGAAAGCATCGTGTATCATGGTTGTCCATATAACATTGACAGTTACAAAAAAAAAAAAAAAAAAAGAGCACCAGTGACTGGATAATCTGAAAATTGTCGGATGGCAACTAGGTCACTGGTCGGGTGCCTGCTTGCTGCACTGTGTGGGCATTGAGATTGGAGCACATTTCTGTGCTTACCACAATGACCATGAACCACGATCGTCAACTTGACTTGCTAGGTAAGAAACACCTAGCAAATATTAAAGCACACTTCTGGGTGTGTCTGCGGGGTGTTTCCAAAGATGACTGGCAAGTAGGCCAGCAGCCTGAGGGGGGAAGACCCAGCCTGATTGGGGGTGGCGTCATCCGTTAGGTTTGTAGCCTGAATGGAATGAAAAGGGAAGAAGAAGGAGGAAGTCAGCCTGTGTTTGAAAATCTCCATTCTGCTGAGCAGGTGTCCTGTGGCCGTCAAGCTCCAGCTTCCTCAGCTTTTCAGTATGGAGTCGCACGAGTGCCTCTCTAGCAAGCTTCCGGGTTTTCAGCCTTAGAATGCTGATGCAGCCCTGATCTCTCTCGTCCTGCTGCTTCCAGCTTCTTGGACTGACATCTGGACCCTCTAGCTCTCCAGCACGAGATGGCCTGTGTGTACTCTCCCGACTCTGATCCTGTAAGCCGATCATATATGTGTGTGTGTGTGTGTGTGTGTGTGTGTCCTGTTGATTCTGTTTCTCTAGAGAACTTGAACTAATACAACCCACAATTGCAGTCCTTGCAAAGCCCTTCAAAACAGCAAGGCACCATTTGTCTTCCAGAGCTAATTCATACCAAACTGTGCTCCCCTTGAAGTTGTGCTTTACATCATTATGACAGAAAAAGGTGCTGCTGCCATTGTGGTCAGAGCACGTGTCAGGAGCAGATCAATACGGCCCAGATATGGGTTTGAGCCCCAGCTCTTCTGCTTTCCAAGTGTGTGACATTGGTAGAGTCATTAAACATCTTTAGATGTCTTTGTTCTTAATTTTACTGGCACATGTCAAGGCCTTGCTAAATATCTGAAAGGAGAGACGGGTACATTTTGTTTTTATGTTTTCTTTTTTCAAGGTTGGTTTAAAAAGAACAAGACTGGATCTTGCAAGGCAATACTGGGGAAGTAGAGTCCTCATTCTGTGTCATAGCTGAGGATAATTCTGTACGGCAAGGCAGAAGATACTTGTTTGCTTCTTCATTCAGTGCTTCTGCTGATGTGTTCACAGTCCTGTAGCTCATTCGTCTAAGGCTGCCCGGGGTCTAAGGAGAGGCTCCCATCCAAGAACATCCCACGAGAAGGAGCAGCCTCCACTTACCCACTCAGTAAAGCCAGCCTTTTTCCTTAATAACCCACTAAGCAGGCTACAAAATACATGTTTATGAACTTGTCTCAGGCTGAATTCCAATTAGAGAGGATTTTAAAAGCATATGCGTATTGTATCGTGACTGTTAAACTTAATGTTTGCTCCTATTATTCAATCTGCTAAATTTTTTCATTTAATTTAGTAATATAATGAAAGCCTAAGTAAATGGCATGGCTTATTATATAATGTCTGTTCCCACCTACTCACTCCGCAGAATCCCTCCTTATTTGGAGGCATTTAATAATCTAGGTATATAGTTGAGTATTTTCCACCCACTGACTCTCTGAGAGCTTGTTACAATACAGCTGTATAGGTCTCTAGTAGGGTTCTGTAATCTAGACTTTGCCAGGAGATGTTAACTGCTAATATTCTAAAAATATATTCTTAACTCTGTAGGAGACAAGTAGCCAATAACTGCATTAGCATTTTACAGAAGCAAGTTATATACAAGCAACACCTCTCAATCTTTGTTGATTGATTCATTGATGTGGACATAGCTAATATCTTTGTAGGAACTAATGCATGCAAAGCTCCGTGGCAAATGCTTTATATGCATGTGCTAGTCATCTGTTCCTGGAGGAGAGATTACCACAAACTGTCAGCTTGATACGGGACACATCTGTCACCTGTCAGTTTCTGTGGGTAAAGGTCTGAGTGGGACCTCTGGTCGGGGATGTGTAAAGTGCCAATCAAGACTTTGGCTGGTTGTCCTTCTCATCTGAAGCACCCTCCCCCCGCCCCCGGTTCACTGCTGACCACTGCCACCTCATCGCCACTCTCAGCAACTACAGCTGGCTAAAGTTCCCACCACGAGGTCTTTCCACAGTAGTTCCAACAGGACTGCTTGCTTCTTCAAGGTCAGCAGGAGAATCCCTGTCTCAGTTTGGCCAAAGTAAAGTCGTCTATAATAGAATTTAATTACAGGAGTAGCGGATTGTTGCCTTTGACATATTATGTTCGTTAGAAGCCAGGCCTAGGTCCCTGCTAGGCGGGTGGAGGGCTTACACAGGGATTGACGCCAGGGGGCAGAGATTATGAGGGCCATGGTAGAATTCTCCCTACCAAAATTGTGGAACATTTAATTCTCACAAGAGTCTCGTGAAGTACATTTTCTTCTTCTTGGTAACATACAGCGACAAGGAGGCAGGGACAGCTTAGAGAGCCAAGATAACCTGCCCAGATGAACATGTTAGAGCAAGGCTTTGGGCCCCTGCATTCAACTGTAAAATGCGGGCCCTGAACCAGCTGCGTGAAGACCACAAACGTCATTTTGCTTTAAATAGCAGAGAGGAGATCTGTTATCTGCTGTCGGACTCTGTTGCTATACACGAATATCCTCGTCTCATCTCAACACCAGCCTGTTTTGTGAGCTGTTATAAACCTTGTTTTATGGGGAAAAAAAAAATTTAAAACCAGAATGCTTAGTGCTTAGCAACTGTGGACAAGTTACCTTCCCCGAGCTCATTCTACTCACCTGTAGAAAGGGGACTGACTGCTAGTGACGCATTGGGTTGTTGTGAGGATCAGGTGAGGCACTTCATTGTGGGGGTTAGCAAAGTGGCAGCCCACATCATTAGTTTAAGAAATAGTAGTTACTACTGATTAGAAGGCTAGCCAATTTTGCCTAAATCTCTATCTTTGAAGGTTTAAAATTTAAATTGGAGATTAGAACAAGTTATTTTTAAGCTGTGCTTCCTTTACCTCTGGCAGATAATAGAGAAATATTTTGTACCTGCCTTCTGCTCCTCCTGGCTTCTCTTTTCAGTTCTATACTTCTCACTTATTTCCATAAGGGCCTCGTAGAGGTCAACCAAAACCAGGGTGGAGTTCCCAGCCATTGTGGGTCATCATTGTTCTTGTAGGACCCTTGGGCCACTCTGCAGCCTCCCTACCACTTACTATTTCCCTTTCCCCTTCAGTTTTCTCCTTAGAGCCCGGGAACTAGATAATAGGTCTTCATCTGTTTCCTGCTTCTCCTTTAATAAAGCTCCATGGGTGTAGGTTGGCTAGAGAACTCAGGCCCTCAATCAAAGATGTTACACTAGATGGATGCTTTATCCTGAGGCTTCCCAGATGCAGAAAATGATCAGGACTTGCCTCCATCCTCCAGTTCTATGGAAAATGCTGTTAGCAGATCTCTCCCAAGTGTGGCAAATTCTCATGGAGTTTTCCTGGAGCTAAAAGAGAAAGGAAAGTCAACAACTGGTGGTAATATGGATTTCTAGAAAAGGCATCAGTTTTACCATCGGGGCAGCCTGAGATCTAATCCCAGCTCAGCCTCTTGCTAGCTGTGTGTCCTTGTTCAGCGAATTGTTTAATCACTCTAAGCCTCAGTTTCCTCATCAGTGAAAGAGGGCAGGATTAATTTCTTCCTCAAGTATTGTCGTGATACACAATTGATGAAATAATTGAATAAAATTGCATCATGAAATGAAAAGTCACTGCAAAAAGGAATTATAGCCCGAGATCAATTGCTGAAGCAAACAATTGAAAAATATCTTAATCTTGAAGCAAAACTCCTGTGAATGCACCTTTTATCCAAAGGCAATTGCCACTTCATTTTTCCCTTTCCTTTCTTTCTTTTCTGAGTGCAAGTCCTTCAAAAGTTATGTATTTACCACAGACATAAGATTTTTCGAGAATGGAAAAACTTCCTTTGAAACCATGAAACATCCATTATTACTGTTGTTGTTATTTAGATTAGAAGGTAGGAGAATGATGTCGTGCGATGTGAAGCGTTGCCGACATCTGGTGATACGATTTGGCTCGCTCATTTATAGTTTCAGCTGTGGGTTTTCATATCTGAGTGTGCAGCAAGAGCATCATTGGTTTTTAAGCAAACAGAAAAACATTTTAAGTGTCTCCTATTTAACCAATTGCAATAGCCTGTGATAGAAAGTCTACCCTCAAAAGGAGGATTTTTGTGGCTAATTAGCTAGAATAAGAGAAAACAGTAATGCAATTTGTGGGAAGAATCCACTGCGGCAAACTGTTGCTTGATTTCAGAGATAAGATTAAATTAGGGCTGCTCGTAATGGCATTTTGTCGACAAATTGAATTTGAGTAACTCCACATTCGTTTCTATAAGGCAATGACAGATGGTCCAAATGTAGGTTTGTTTTGCTTCAGTTCTGTTGGTTTGCTTCAGTCCTTAGTTGGTTTGTTTTCACAGAAGTTTTCATGGTATATTTTCATTGTTCCTTTATGAATGGAATGTAATTTTTTTCATCGTTTTCACAAATGTCAAAAAATAATTTTATTCGGATTCTTTCTCATCTCTCTAGCCTTATATAAAGAAAAGAGTATAATTCACACTCAAGTATAAATATATGAAGACTGAAAATTCTCATCTGTGGAGAAAATGTAAGAATCCCCATGCTAATACAGTTTTAAACTGAAGATCACTTTGGGTCAATGAAAGGACAATGTTGATTTTTTGTACTTCTAATTTGTATTTAACTTACGTGTTTGATGAATTCATGGGTTTATGCGAGCTTGACTTGGGTCAGGAAGAAGTCATCCAGGGAGGGCTGGACATGAGTGTAAATTTTGTATCAGCTTGAAACAAAGAAGTATGAGGAGTCTTAGGCCTTAAGTATAAAAGGCAATTCAAAGTCAGTCAAAGGAATCTTGATATTCTCATTTCAAGAGAAAGATTGGGGGAAAGTTGGGGCTCTCAAATATATAAAAAGAGGACAAGAATAAACTTAATTTCCCCGATTTCCCTCAAATTAATGAACTTGATGTGAGGAATTGCCCTGACATAGTGCCTTTCGTGAAGGAGTCGTATACTATCAACTCTCTAATTTTTGAAGAAAACACAGCTAAGTCCTGCTGAAGGTAGGAGGGGCGAGGCAGGCGCGCTGCTGATGGCTGCCCTGCACGGGCTGCTTCCTGGTACTGTGTGCTCAGTGTGAGTAGTAAGCATTTTAACGGCCTAATTATTTCTTTCTCACAATTATTCTATTTGGCAGTAAGATGAAAATGATTTTATATCTCTATTGCAGTGATTAGGGAACAGCCCTGGGACGTAATGCACACTGTGAAAACTGACAACACAAACAACAGCATTCAGCACGAGGTCTTCCTGGCTTGCGGGACCCGGATTCAACTAGTGCTCTCTATGTCCTCCTAATGGTTTGCACTCGGCTGTGTCTCACCAGGAAAAGAACAAGTTATGCTCTACTCTTTTTTATGTAGACACATAGCCTATGTCATAGGAACATTTTCCTTTTCCCAAATCTGGTATTGTCCACTTGGGTCTCTTTCTGCTGGCCTCCAAAGCCATTCCGATAATACATAATTAGCTTTCTTGCCAGGTCGCTCGTTTGTGTTGTGCTTAATCAGCAGCTCTTCTGCCCGATCTCAGTATTATTACAAAATATTTTGTTATTTTATTGCAAGTTGTCTAAGTTTTTGTGAAGCAAGTTTCCCTTATTTATCTCTTTCTAAATGACTGTCTCTCAACCTCTCCATATCAAACCCATCCTCTGTATTCTTCCTTTCATGGCTGGGGCTGAGAACCAGTAAAATATATTTCTGCTTTGCTAGACGTGAAGGCAGAATAGGACAGAAGGATCAGCTCTGCTTGCTTGTGTTTCGATTGCCCTAGTCATGGCTATCCACCCCCATGGCATGAATAGTACACCCCCATCCTTAAGAACAGCAGCTGCTTATTGCATTTGCTACCTGGGTTATTTTCATGTCATCTCTTTACTTTTTTGATTCTCTAGGACTTATTTCATTAATTCCTAAAAATAAATTTTCTCTGTTAAAATACCCAGTGCGAATTCTGTTTTCCTCATTTGATCCTGACTGATAACTCTGTCAGATGCATTTCTTCTGTTATCTTAATCAGGTTTAGTAGTAAACAAGGAAATTTTCAAATTTGAAACAATCTTAGATTTTCAAATCCAAATTCTGACGCAAGTGATAATCTACATTCAGTGACTATATATCCACTTATGAACAATCCTCATTAGAGGAAGCTTATATATAAAGTACCATGTGTTAGAGAATTATGAGGTTCGTGGGATTGTTATGGGAACGAAGATTGCTTTTACTTCTCTCTAATGGGAGAGAAGGTGTCTGCTGTTTGTAGTAGCTATATATACCTTAGTCTGCCACACAGGTCCCTCATCTGGACTGAGGGGAATGTGTGTTTAGCTTATTGTGATATTGTTGCTGGGTTACTTGTGCATTAGTAGCATCTTTGCTACTTAGTTTACTGACCAGTGAGACGAGGTGAAACATATGTGCCCTCATTCCCTCCATAACTCAGATTTCCAAAGAGGAGGCCCATTCAATCAATTCCTTCATCCATTACTTCACCAAGCTATCCATCCTTCTATTCATCTATTTGTCCATGAGTTTTGTTTTTATTTATTCATTTTTTCTGATATTTTCATTTGTCTTAAGTAGTGTAGTAAATGGGAAGACATAAGATGAGAAAAATGGGTTCCTAGTTCAAGGAGCTCCATATGAAAAGTGGAGAAATTCCATTTCAATTAAGTCTGGAAGCTAAGAGAAGGAAATATGATAAAATTGAGGAAAAAGGACTTCCAGTGAAAGAGTCCTGCTGGAAAGATACAAAGTTGCATGTAGAGGGAAGGACATGAAATGATAAGAAAACTGAACACTGCTTCAAATCTAAGGCATTCTGGGAAGTGAGAATGCTAAAGCAGAGTAGACAAACTGCAAAGAGCTCTTTGGTGTTTATATGAGTGGGTGTGTATTATTTTTAAAATCTCTTGCAGACTCCATGATGAAAACTGAAAGCAGACTCTATTAAAATCACAGTAACTTACTCTCTAGCATAGATAATAGAAGGTATGATCCATGTCCAATACTAAATGTAAATCTATGTAAAATTCCTGCTACTCTTGTCAAGAATCCCTAACCTTCCCTCACCAACCACCAAAAACAGAGTAGGTCTAATGAATGGTTGAGTAACCATCTATCTATTCGTTTATTCTATAAATTCATTTTGCTATCTACAATTTGTAGTTCTTTCTAATCAATTCCAGAGTTAGAAAATTAAACAAAACCCCTTTCTCTTTGAGTTCCTAGCCCAGCTGCAGAAACAAATGATAACTCGTGGACTTTCAATGGTGTGATAAGTATTACTTTAGGACCATAGTGGTATGCTTTGGGCACTAGAATTCAGGGAAGGCTCCTGGAAAAAGCAACACTAACCTAGACTAAATATTTGTCAGGGTTTATCAGCTACTAAAGGGTGAGGGGGGTATTGCTACAGGCCAGAGAGCAGTGCTTGTGAAATTTGGAGTTTGTTGAGAGCTCAGTGTTCTGAGAACGTGAAAGAAGTTTATTGTGACTGGGCTATGGATAGGGAGAGAAGGGCTGCAGAATCATGCAGTGGACAAAACTCAGAGGGCTGCTTTTGTCACAGAGGACTATAGATTTGATCCACTTAGTAACTGGAAGTCCTGGGAAGGGGCAAGTGAGAAAGACATGATCAAATTTGTAAGCTGGTTACATGATAGACAATTAGAGGGAGTACTGTGAAAGCTAGCTGGCTTGGGTGAAGCTTGGTTCTCACATGGTCTGGAGCTACTTCTTTGGAGATAGAAGTAAAAGTGTTCAACGGATGCGCTACCCTGGGCAGACCTTGGGATGAAGACACAGTAGTCCATAGACATGGCTTCTGGGTGGTTGGTAAGATATGACCGGTTAGTAAGAAATGTCTATTGATTTCAGAATGTCTTCATATGTCTGACTTCAGTGTCTGACTTAGTGGCAAGAGATGAAGAAGGTAATGAACAGAAGACTGTTTATAGAATTAGACAATGGTTTTAAGATTAGATAGGAGGAGATAAGGAATGGTAGCTAGAAAGGGGTAAGGAGCAAGGGAAGTCTTTTGCTTTAAATGGGCAAAATTGAAGATCTTTATTTTTCTATTCAAACAAATAAGTAGAAAAGAGATTGGAAAAATATTAGAGAAGGGGAGAGATAATTGATGGAATGACTGTAATTTGAAGGTAATGGAACCAAATTTTACCTGGAAGAAGAAAAACCTATTTCAGTGTTGTAGAAAGGAAGGAGAATGAGGGAATGAGTAAGGTTGGTTTCCAGTTTTTGATGGTTGGTTTTGTTGTTGTTGTTGTTTATATTGTCCTCATGGGATAAGTAATAATCAGCTTTAAAAGGGAAAGGATTGGAGGAATAGTTAGTGAGAAATAGTGTGCTGAGAATAAGCTAGGTAGAACCTATTTAAATTTAGATGCATATATATATATATATATGAGAAAAGATAAGGATTTTAAAGTAAACTTTAACACATAAATATTGCTGAACTCAGGAATATTTGTTTGCTAATAATTTACATTTTCTTTTTCCCCCTCCCTCCCTTCCTTTTTTCTTCCTTCCTTCCAATTAGCCAATTATTAAAGCTTTAATAACTTTCACATAAAAAAGTTAAGCACGTTTCTAGAGTTTTAAATAGATTTTATTTCCCTGTAGTGACATAATATTAACTTAAACGCTATGTCAGAGAACAGGGAAATTGGACTTCTGGCTCTCATCGGCATCGGCAACTGCTCAGAGGAAGGTAAATCTGTCCAATTCCCAGAACTGGAATGATGTTCATATGAGTATTTTTATATTATTGCATAGCCTGCTTTTTCTTTTATGTAAAATCAAGCCAGAAAACACACACATACTTGAGCAGGCCTGATCTTTGCATCGTTTAGTGGCATAGCCACCACCATTTGACCAACGTTTTGCAAGCATCTTTCTGTAGTAGGAGCCGTTGCAGGCACCCAGAGGAAGCGTACATCATTCACAGCCCTCACCTGCGTCAGGAGCTTGCAGTGGCGTTAGCCCAACACCGAACAATTAACATGCAAGGTGCCTCGTGCTAGAGGAGCAGCAGCTCCATGTACAGAGGCTGTACCACGTCACTGAGGGTGCTGCACAAAGCTTGCTGGGGCCTGGAGAGTGAACAGCATTTCCCAGCTCCAGCTCTGCTTTGTCCCTCAGAACAAGCACACAAAGCGCTTGGGGAGCCCCGCCACCCACGCAGGAAACCCCTGCAGGGTGGCCGGGTCAGGGGGTGGCAGCGATCAGCTGGACCCAAAGCTGGAAGACTGATAAATGGGAACTTCTGCTGTTCAAGTGTAATTTAAGCCAGGCGTGGTGGTGCAAGCCCATAATCCCAGTGGTCTAGGAGGGTGAGACAGGAGGACTGAAGCTTCAGGCACAACCAGGGGAACTTAGTAACACAGCGAGATCCTGTCTCAAAAATAAAATAAAATAAAATAAAATAAAATAAAATAAAATAAGGAATAGGGTGTAGCTCAATGTCAGGGCCCTGAGTTCAACCCCAGTATCTCAACAAATGAGAAACAAAACAAAAACGTGATATGCAGGCATAATAACAATTACCATTTATTGAGAGCTGATCTAATAATCTCATGCTGGCAGAACTTCTTTTCATCGCGTTGTTAGCGAAGGCACTGTTGCGTGTATACGTTTCCCAAGGACAAAAGGACCGTGCCAAGCCATATTTGAGCGGTCTGCTCGCCTCTGCTCTTTGCCATGATGCCACAGCTGTCATCTTGTCCAATTTTTGGGTGGAAACCTGATCAAAACCAAACCGATCATTACTAATGTTTGGTTAAAAGTTAATCCCATTTTCCACGAGGAATACTGATGCTTTTCCTGCCCTATGCAATATCTTAATAAAAAAAATTAATACATTCTTGGTCATTTTATTCATTTAGAAATTGTAGTATTTATCTTTTTTTTTAGTTCAGTTCTTCATGAATTTTAGCCAATGATTGATTCTCTATTCATTAAAAATAATATGGAAAAGAAACTGGAACACCCCAAATAATCTATGATAGAGTTGTATTAGTACTTTTATTACTGCATCTTTTATTGGATTTTAACATTTTTTCTTATTAAATTACAGAAACTCATTAGAGAAAAATCAGAAAGAACATTCATAGTCTCCTCTTTAATGTCTGTTGACACTACTGTGTGCACCTAAGATCTTCCAAGTACCTCTCTATACTCTTATTTTACTAAAACAATAAAACTTAATATGACCACTCTTGTTATATTTCACAATTTATGTCAGATATCTAATTCTTAAGTCATTTAAGTTTTTAAACTCTTAATT
This sequence comes from Hystrix cristata, assembly GCA_004026905.1. Lineage (NCBI taxonomy): Eukaryota > Metazoa > Chordata > Mammalia > Rodentia > Hystricidae > Hystrix > Hystrix cristata. Next base: position 28,672 of record PVJO010019478.1, read on the forward strand.
ATGTAGATAATTCCAACATTTTTCAACATAAGGTACACAGAATAGAAATAATTGGTAAACATTATTTAGAAGCAGCCTACCAAAAAAGTAGAGCTCTGCTGAACTATTCTGAGAAAGGCACATTTAAAAAAAATATGCAACTGTAAGATGCTGCAAAATAACCAATTTTATTTCAGGAAAGACAGTGAATAGAAACATTTTAAAAGTTAACTTTGTTCTTATTCATCAGCTGACTTCAGCAGGAAAGCAGCACAGACCACCTTTCAGGGAAGATGGAGGCCATGGACGTAGCCCATTCCACTTTCCAACCGTGTAAGTGTAGACAGACTGGCTTTTGTTTGTGTTTTGAAGTTATTGTTAGCTCTTGGGCCCTGTGTTTTATGGATCAGTAAATCCTTCCTGCTCCGCCTCCAACACATTCAGTACCTGTTTGCTTCCCAGCACGCTCACACTTATCATCCAAGTCCAAATCACCTTGTCACTCGGAGTTGGTCTTCAATCCTCCACTTTCTCCCTACAGTCTACTCCTCACACATGGATTAGAAGGATCCTCTTGAACTCTGAGGCAGATATTCTACCTCTCTGCTCAATTGGTCTCATGTCTCATTCTGAACTGGTGCTATGACACTCCACTCACACTGAACCCCACAGTGAACTCTTGACCCATCGTCTCCTTTCTGACTTTGCCTCCTGATTCTTTCCTTCACACCAGCTCTCCTTCTGCCGTGCCAGGTTCCTGGCTCTTCTTTTCAATGAGGTATTCTAATGCCTCAGGGCCTTTGCATTGTGTGAATGTATTTGTGGACAGATCTTCCTCTGCATCCCCAGGTGAACAGCCTCCCTTCCTTACCTTCACCTGTGGAAGAACGCCTTGTGCTATTACAGAACATCTCATCCGGGCCGGGGTGGAGGGAACTGGTACAAATTACCAAGACCAGGGGGAAATCTCAGATTTTTTTTTCTTTTTTTTTTTTGAGACAGGGGCTTGCTAGGTAGTCTCAGCTGCCCTGGCAATATCAGCAATCATCAATCATCCCACTTTAGCCTCCTTAGTGCTGGAATTACAGGCATGAGCCACCACACCCAATTCCTCTGTGAAAACTTTTAACCAATTTGCTTTTCTGTGGGATAAAGATTTTGTGTCACCTACATCTACATTTTGTCTTAGCCACCTCGATCCATGTCTTCTCGTCTCTTCATCGTTTCTATCTTTTCCCGAACAAGAGAAATAATTATTATACATTAATAGCATAGTGTACTGCTGTTAAAAATGTGTACAAGAGAAATAATGCATAGACACAAGGCTGTGAAAATGGTATTTTAAAGAACTTTTTCTGGATCTAAAGGGTATGATCTGAATATTTTTTAGTTGTTTGAACCCAGGCAATTTCCTACATTTTTAGGTCCGTGAGTGTTGATTGTAATAGCTCATATCTAAGAAAAGATTGAGGTGGTAAAAATGAGAAAATGTATGAATAACACATAGCACAAAAGACTCATTGCAATAATGAAAACTATGTCATTGCCATGATAAGTGAAGAAAACTGGGGTACAAAATTATATGTACAACATGAAGTGATGACATAAAATAAAGTCCACATCGGTACAAGAATTTCCAGACTCAGCTTTGGGCCTGGGTCCCTCCCCACCTCCTTCTGCCTCACACCACGCCACAGCTCAGTCAGTATCCTGGTTTAGCATCTTCTATTTCCAGTCCATTGACTGGACACTGATTCTGTCACTAGTGTTCTTTTGCTTGAAAGTGCCAGTGCTCAAATCTAACTTAACAAAGAAGGTGATTTATTGGCTCATAAAAACAGGGGAAGCTACTGGGCAGAGTTGGCCTTCAGTAAGTTCAAGTTGAGGCATGGAAATGGAATGATGCTCTCAAAATCCTCTGCTCTGGCTCTGTGTGTCCCTCCCCTCCCCCTGCTTCTTATGTCCCCACCCTGCCTCTTTTTTCCATCTCCTCACACCCAATTCCTATTTGCGTAGGCTTGTATTTACTTCCAGGCCAAATTCCTCCCCAAGAAAGAGTCCAAGACCAACAAAATTAATGTAGAGATCTAAGCCTTCAGAAAAATGGTGTTCTCCTCTGTAGCTCTAGCAAAAGACCCAGACAGCTCTTCTGTTGACTGGGCTTGGATGATGTGGCTGACCTTAAACAAATCACTGTGACTCAGGAAAAGTGTATAATATTAAGTGAAATAAGGCAGACATGTTTAAATAGCATACTGTTTCTCTTACATGAGAAATCCAAAATATAAATACAAAGCAAAGTAAAAGATAGATAATAGAAAGGAGAGAGATCTTTCTCAAATGGGAAGGGGAAAAAGAGATGGGGGGGGAGGGAAGAAAGGGAAGAAGATTAAAAAAGGACAGAATTGAAGAAAAAGTGGAAATAGAACTTTTGGAAATGAGAAAAAGACCAGGAGTTGGAGGGAGCAAAGAAGGATGGGAGAGGACGAGGACAAAGAACCAGAAAGAATTAAGATGTGTTATGTACATGTACAAACTCCCCTCAATAAATATAATCATTATGTACTGCAAAAATAATTGATTCAAAAATGACTTGGCATCCCTTAGAGGCACTACCAGGCCCACTTAGTGGGCCTACCAGAGTGAGGCCCACTGGTAGGTAACGCTGGTATTCTACTGGTGTTCTGTAATGGAGGAGCGTTGTTTTCTTCAAAGAGCTGTTGAGAAAATATAAAGAAGAAAGGTTTTCCAGAAATTCTCTATATCGATAGTGAGCAACAGGTAGAATTCATGATTGATACTTTTTTATTCTTAGCTTTTAGAGGCATTTCTAAATAATCTTCAGTCATTGTTCAGATTTCTTGTAATCGAAAAGATAAAGAAAATATGGTCCTTGAAAGCCTAGCAGGCTGGTGAGTCCACCAAACAGTGTGTGACACGATGAGAGGAGCCTGGTAGTCTTGCTGCCCAGCCGTGGACCAGATGTGCTGAGTCCAGAGCAAATCTGTCATCTCTTCCTTGGTAGTCCACCTTTCAGGGGCTGGTGGTCCTGGGGAGGACCCTAGAGCAGCAGATGAGGACCTGCTCTCTAGTCTGTCCCAGGTCTGGCCGGAACAGCTGCGTTGGTGTCTTCACATGGCTGGGCTGTGGGTCCCCCATCTATAATCAGAAAGTGTATTTTCAGCTTTAACAATCTGTGATTATTATTTCCGTTTACTGATGGAATAACTAATTACTTCATTATAGGATTTTTCAAGACCAGTTACCTCCCGTTTGGTTCAATTAACAAAATGCTGACATGATTGTCATTGATTTTGACGGTGGGGCTGCCGGGGGAAGAGCCCAGTGGGGAATATTTCAGGGTCTTAGGCGGATTTTGCATTTATTATTGTGAGGTGACATACAAAGGAGCAGAGCTGGTCCTGTGTGTTTCCACAATTCTTGCTTAGAACATACTCCTGTTATTTTCTTCTGTTCCTCAGATGCCCCGGGACTTCTTCACTTTCCCCCTTCTGCTCAGAGCAGAGAAGAAGGACCAGCCATGGCTGGCACCATTCTTCAAGGTCATTTAATCCAACTTTGGGTTTAGAGACAGCATGTAGTGAGGGTCTGCATGCACACTGTGCAGAAACAGCACACAGTGCAGCATCTGTGCGTGCTTTGATATAGGCTCTTTCATTTCCACATGTGTGGCCTGTGTTATTGTATCTTAACCATTGAAATGGAAACAATCATGCCCATCTTATAGCCTGCATGTATGTGCTGCACATAATAATGACTTCTCCTAACCCCCAGAACCTGTGTGTAGGTTACCCTCTATTATGGTTTAGATCTAAAATGGCCCCCAAAGTCTCACGTGTTTGGAAGGTGAATGGACCATAGGGGAGCTATTAGGAATGGTTGGAAGAGGAAGGTCTATGCAGGCTTGACCTGGGAAGGCTTATCTCCCTCGCCAGGCCTGTCTTTCACTCCTCGCTTCCTGGCCGCCATGACTGAGCAGCTTTCCTCCGGCTTACCCATCCACCATGCTGTTTCTGTGTTTGAGCCTGTTAACCATAGACTGAAACTTCTGAAATCATGAGCTGAAATAAACCTCTCCTCCCTTACATTGTGTGTATCAGGTACTGTGTCTCAGAGATGAGCAAAATGACTGAGACACCTTCATGGCAAAAGAGACTTTGCAGATATGATTAAGTTAAGGATTTCCGGGTAGAGAGTGTTTCCTGACTTTTCCAAGTGTACCTAGAGTGTGTACAAAGGCTCTTATAAATCGAAAGGGGCACAGGAGAGTAATAGAAGGAAATGTAAAAATGGAAAGAAGATTGGAGTAATGGGGAGGGGTACCAACCAAGAAATGTGAGCAACCTCTACATGTGGAAAAACCCAGAACATGGATTCTTCCTTCAAGCCTCCAGAAGGGCCCAGCCCTGCTGGCCCAATTCAGCCCTCTCATCTCTAAAAGTTAAGATCATAAATTGGTGATGTGTTACCCTACCACCGTTGTGGTGATCTGGTACACAGACACAGGAAGCAAATGGAATGGAGAAGGTGAGACACAAATGCAGGGGACGACAGCACACAAGGCTCACTAAAAGTTAATATTTTGCTGCTGTTATGGTTCTTCTTCTTCTTCCCCATAATTTCCCTCTTCCTGCATTGTCCTTTGTCCTTGTCATTCTATTGTTCTTCCTCTTTCTCTCCCTTTTCTTCTTATTCCATTAAAAAGAACAAACAAACAAACAACAAAAAAAACAGGAAAGAAATAAAAGAACTTGCATTGCATAAGAAGTTCTTGTCTCTCAGGCACCATCCTTAGAGATTCTGCATGAACGACACAGTGTAATCCCCAAAACAACTCTGTGAGGAAGGTTTCAGTGTGGCTATTTTACAGATGAAGAAATTACAGTCCACTGAAGTCACACATGTCCCACACTGAGCATTGAGGACAATCCTGATGCTGTAGATTATCTCACGTCTCTCTAATCTTTGGCAGTCTCCTCTCCACTTCCAACAGTGACCTGTTGACCTGCATCCCGTGGTCCTGCTTGCCCAGAGTTGGTTTGGCACAGAAATCCACAGTCCTGGCAATGGCACCACACGGCTGGGTCATGCTGTGGGACCAGGGTGGCAGGTGTTCAGAGAGAGGCTGTGCACCAGGAAAGCTGCCGTCTGTCTGAAGATGTCTCCCTCCTCAAGAGATCAAGCGGCTCAACCCGCCCCTGGCTTCCAACGAGCCCGAGCCCTTGCTCCTCCAAAGAGCAGAGCAGCAACCACTTATCAAGCGCCTGCTGGATGCCACATACAGTGCTGGCATTGTGCAAGCTTTCCCCTCTGACTCTTATTGCAATCCCCTGATGTGAGCATGTTTTCTCTGCCTCTTGTAAAGAAATCAAAGCTCAGGGAGGGCTCTGCCTCGCCCACCCCACACAATCACAGGGCAGAGCGAGGCCAGGTGTGCTTGGGACCAAGGCCAAGCTCTCCCACCTCCACATTGCTCCCGTGCCAAGGACAGATGGTTGCAGTATTCCCAGAGGCTTCAGACCTCAGCCTGATTG
>PVJO010019479.1:0-34231 GCA_004026905.1 Hystrix cristata
CAGGTAAGATGTAAGAATTAGAAGCAATATAGATAAGCGGTATGGCAGTAGATCGAGCAGGAAGATGAGACAGAGAGGTCGAGCTTTGGCAATAAACTAGTTAAAAATACAGTATTATAAAACTGAGACAGAAACCCAGGGCTCTTGAGTCCTAGTGTTAAGCTTTTGCTCTACGCTAAGATCCTACTGCAGTGATAGTACAGAAGAAAATAATTTAACATTAGAAATTGGAATCACTTTATTTAAACTTTTTAGATAATTAGATAATAATAATTTGGAATTTTGTATGCTGAGTATTTACTGAATTATGTGAAAACTTCTGAAAATACTTACCAAGTATAATATGAAAACAAATACTTTCCTTGAAGTCAAGTTTTGGGTACTAAAGTAAAATAAGGTTCTCACTCCAACTAGTTGGGAAATGGGTATTTCTTAAACAGTTCTTATGCATAGCCTAATTTCAAGTTGCCTGAAGGCGTGCTGCAGCTTGGCTGCTCAGAAGGATAGTGGAGGTCCAGCTCTCATTCTGGCTTGTGATCACAAGCATGATTTTGAGTCCAGTTTCTCTACTTTGATCAATCAGTAGCTTCAAACAGCCTGATTTCTAAGATCTTGTTGACTGTTGAAATTCTGTGACTTCCAACTTAAATGTAACTTCTAAAAAATGCTTTATGTTTACATTATATTGCCACTGAAACTAGAAGAAATGAAAATCAGGAATAACTGGGAATTTTATACCAATACTAGGATACAGTTGTGCAGATCAAATCTGTATATAAGCGTACATGTGTGTGTATATACATATATGCAAAATATGTATATTAAATATCTAAAATGTGGCTCTGAATTGGGTCTGAAGTTAATAAAAAAAACCTAGGGAGCTTTCCTAAAATGCTCATGGTTGTTTCTGCCTGTTCTCTACCTTTCATTTTCCCATGGTGCTATGGGTTGAACCCAATGTCTCCTGCATGTGCTATACCATTAGGCTACATCTGTAGACTCTCTACCCTTTGTTAACCACTAGTTTAGATTAAAATATATTGAGGGCTATTAAAAGTACAGTAAATGGATAATGAGAAGTTCTTGCCTACATTGATTTCTGTACCAAAAGTTGCTTATATATATTTAGTTTATTTCCTCATTTTTGAAATCTTAATACCTTCTTGCTGTATTAGTTCAGATTACAAGGGCAAAGGAGACTCACATCAAAATTCATAGCTTAAAGTGCTAAGATCTAGAGTTTCAGAGTAAAACTAGTGGACCTTTCACATTCTCCCAGAAATGTTGTACTAAAAAATTACTACACTTCTCAAGTACGTCAGAAAGGTGTAAAACAAACAAAAAGGTGCTTTTATGTTTTAATGTTTATATTCAATAACATATTCCTCCCCTTTTCAGGCTTATGTATTTGGTTTGTTTTTAGATTTTACAAAAATAAAATGAAGCTTTTAGAACACTAAATGTTATCATTCATGAGAAAATATTTTAAATATTTAAATCTTTTCATACAGTACCAGGACTTAATATTTTCATTTATTATTAGGAGCAAGTGACTAGTATTTAATTTGGTAGCTTAGGAGTCAGGCACATGTTTTCACTATAGAGGAATTAGTTTTCTAGTCTAGGGCCCTTCCTGAGGCTGAGATGTGAAGTGAATTTGAAAATGGTAAGATAGTGAAGGTTTTCTTTTTTTTTGCAAAAGTTGCAGGGCGAAGTTTTATACATATTTTTTTGTGGGGGAGAGAGTGCTGGGGATCGAACTCAGGGTCTTGTGCTTGCTAGGGAAGTACTCTACCACTTGAGCTGAATCCCCAACCCCCAGTTGTATATTTTTAGATTAGTGTTTAGGAAGCTTGGCAGGGGCATTGTGCACCTATAGTCCCAAGTACTTGGGAAAGCTGAGCATGAAGATCCACTGAACTCAGGAGTTCACATAGTGAGACCATGTCTCCAAATTAAGTAACTACATTAATGATTAGAATCAGATGAGGATATTATTCAGAGTAATATTCAGAATATTGAAACTAAGTATTTATGTAAGTCAAATCATTATTTCTTAAGGTACATTTTCTTGAGATCTTGGTGAAACTCCCAACTTTCCTCTTCGTATTTATTTCATTTGCTGCCTTCACTTATTTAATCTGGATTATTTTGTTTTCTTGAGTTATTTTTAATATTATCTGCATTTAATAATCTTTGTTTATAGTCTTTAGTAAGAGTCAAGGAAGAATAAGTTGCTTTTAGAAACAGTTGTTAAAAGACTAGGCATTTTAAAAACATTTAATTTAATTAATATAATTTTGCGGCATTGGGATTGAGCCCTGGGCTTTCCTATTTTTTCTTTTTTTTAAAATTTGAGGCAGAATTTGTTAAATCATCAAGTTGTCCTGACTGGGCTCGAACTTATGATCCACCTGCCTCAGCCTCCCAGTGTGCTGGAAGCCTGGTTAAGATTAGACATTTTAAAAATTAAGAAGTTTGAAGATTTTAATATTCAAAATGATTGTAGTTACTAAAAAGTAAACCTTTGGAAATTAAAAAGTTTGTGGTGTTACTTCCTCAAGTAACTTTAGTACTTGGAGCAAGGGATGGCAAAGTAAGTGTGGCCTGCTTGAGTATTTTGCGTGGCCCAAGAGCTGAGTGGTCTTGCGCGTGATCATTTGCAGTTTGGTAATAGGGCATGTCATCTATTATTCTAAATGTTACTTATCCTCCCCCTCAAAAACTTCATTCTTCTTATGAATAGACCTTTGCTACCCAAAAGTTGTTCACAATGATTATTATATTTTTAATTTCACAAATTTCAGTAAAAATTAGTTTAAGTTGTTCTCTCTTGTTGCACAAGCACTTACTTAAAATTGTCAGTTTGGCTCCTTGGTATGCATAGCTGAATGTATTTATTTTCTGGCTCTTTACAGAAGAGAAATGCTTGCCTTTAACTTAATTCGCTACAGAAATAGCTGTGTTTAAGTTACATGTTTTAATCCTCAATAATCATTTGAGGTAGGTGTAGTGATCCCTCGTAATTGCTTGTGTTCTACTATGTCTGTTGATTGAGTAGCTGTAAAACACCTTAGCTAAATTTAACATTCATCTTGGCTCAGGTAGCATCATTCTTCATTTCTTTGTCACAGGTAAAAGTTAAGCAGCCTAAACATAGTTGCTTTTGAAATGTTTTATTTATTTATTTATTTATTTATTTATTTATTTATTTATTTATTTGGTTCTCTGCCATCTTCATCAGAAGCTCCACATAAGGTCTTCATTGTGAAATAATCAGTTCAGGGGGGATACTTCAAATGCCATTTTAAATTTAATCTGATTAATTCTTCAGATGATTTATTTTATTACTCAGCATTTTGTTGAATGGCTTGTTTAGGTCCTATATTGATTTTAAATTTACATCCAGAATGGAAACTTTCCAGTCCTCCTATACATTGTTAAAATTGCATGCCCTTCAAATTTCTCCTTGCCCACCACATTAAATTTAGTTTGTTTCTTAGGAATAGGATATATTTTTAGAAATGCAGATTTGACATAGGGAGACAGTTACAGTGGTCGCAAACTGAAGCTGACTACGAAGGTAACTCTTCACTAATCTGCTTGTCTAAGTCTGTTCTGTTTTTTCATTTGTTTTGTTTTGTGCTGAGGTTTGTGGACATGTATAGTGTAAAGACTTTGTTGCTCGTATAGTGCTCTCTTTAGATAGTCGTGTTTTGGTAATGTGTTTTGGGTGAGGCTAATTATAGTCCTTGGCCTCTGCCTCAAGGTCTAGCCACCTTGGTTAATTTGGGAGGGGAAGATGTAGGGCAATTGGCCCAACACTGAGTTTTCTGTGAATCTACTCTATTATTGTTGATGTCACAAAGGTAATTTGGGTGTTGGCTTACAGAGAAAACCCATTAATAGCAACAATTATGTGACCCTGGTAATATCAAGCAAATCATCTAAGACAAATTGGGTATTGACATACCATAAGAATGAACTATGTACAACTTTTAAGCCTAGAGAAGAAATCCACAACTATAGCGTAAAAGACAACACAGGTATTGACTTACAGCTAATACATACTAAGTGCGACAGCTATATCTTTGCTAATGGTAGAAAAGAATTTAACAGTTATTTTATAGAGTTAACTATCTAAAGATTAATAAAGCTTTATGGTTATACTATTAAAGATGTAGGGGTTAGGAATACAAGAAGAAAAAATTGAAAATTTAAACTCTGTGATAGGAGAAGGGGGAGAGAGAAATGAGGCAAAGGATCCTATTGGGGAGCAGAAGGATGTTTATAAAATTAGGTAAAATTAAGAGAAAAAACTGATGAGAGATAGAAGGTAAAAGAAAAAAGGGAGAAAACAGAATAAAAATAAGAGAAAAAATTAAAGGGAGAAAAATTGAAAGGGAGAAGAGGAAAAATGAAAAGAAAAGAAAAGGACGATAAAAGGGGCAAGGACAAAGGAAAATTCCCCAAACCCCAACAAACTAGTTAAGAAAAAAGAAGGAAAACGAAACACACATACGCTGACTCATAAAATAAAGAAAAAGAACTTTCTCTGTGATTTTGAATGCATGGTTTTCTTCCAAAATCTGTAATTTGGGGGCAGTGTCCAAGTCAAGATGCTCATGCTGGTGGGTGAAGAAGGCAGTCAGACCTCAGGTTTGTGCTGGATGCAGGCACCAGCAGGCAGGAGCAGTAGGGCCAGGATGCCAGTACTGCAAATTTCAAATCCAGAGCGATTCAGGGCGGGCCTGGCCTCTTGCCTCAGGGTCACAGTCTTCTTCTTTTAGCTCAAACCCCTCAGATGGTCTCTTTCCAGCCTGCTTCCTGACCTCAGCTGTCTCCCATGCTGTCTCTCACTCAGTCATCAGGGGAGTATAAATACTGGGAGCCCTGAAGTGAAGCCATGTGGCTACTCTGAGTCCCGGGTTCAATCAGTCTTTCCCCAGAATGGCATCTGACCAAGTACTTTCTCCACGGATATGATGGGCATGTGGACTGGAGTCACTCACCAGCTGTTGCCTATTGAAGGACTCCCGTGGAAGCAGAATCTCATACTATCTCAGCAGATCACAGCAACTGCTCTTCTATTTCACTGCCATGTTTGTCCCTGAGGCCCACTGGGGTCCCCAGCATTCGCTTTGTCTCTGTAGGTCTATTCTCCTTTCCCATGAGCTGGAGCCAGGAACTGGGAGCCAGCAGACTGTCTCTTCCCTTTTCCACATGGTGTTCTGTCTCTTCAATTTCTCTGTGGCTTTTAATTTTCCTGTCAGATCCTTCCTGGTTCCTGGAGATCTGCTTCTCTCTTTTTTCTCTTCCCCAAGTTGTTATTTTCCAGTGTCTGGAATCCGAATCTCAGAGAGGTTGAGTTGTCAATAACATTTTTGTTAATGACATTTTTTCACATTCCGCCATTTTTTCACATCCTGCTTGTTTATACAGTCATTGCCATTAGTATTCTGTCTGTTCTAGTTTGCTTCTGGTTCTTAATTATTTGGATTTGTTTTAACAGGTGTCTTAATTACGTTTTTTGTTGTTGAAACAAAATACCCAACATCCCCAAGTTAAGGGAGGAGAGGTTTATTTTGGTTCACAGTTTGTAGAGGTTTCAGTCCATAGGTAGCTGGCTCCAAGGTAGGGTAGCATGGAAAAGGGGTATGGCAGAAGAGAAACAGTTCACGGAATGGTAGGCAGCAAGTAGAGCAAGCAAGGGACCTACAAGCCTTTTTCTCTCCCTTGTATTTTATTCAGGCTACCTGCCCCTAGGGTGGGTACCACTCCTACCCTTAATCCTAGCACCCTTAGTCCTAGCATCATATCCTCGATCCCAGCAGGAGTATGCCAAACCCATCAGTGTACTAATTTAGTAATCCCACACTCTAGATCTAGCTGCACTTGTGACTGACTGCGCAAGGCTTTCGGGGGAAACCTGGAAACAAACCATAACAACAGGCAAGTTTCCAGATTCTCATTATGTTGTGAACTATGCCTTGTATACTTTTGACATTGAAAAACCATTACTTAAAAAAAATTGTCCCTTATTCTACTTCGTAGTGTCTTTCTAAGATTAGATCTAATACTTCAGCATAAATTTTGGCTTTTTGAAACCAGAAAGGTTCTTATTCCCAACACATTTTATTGCAATCTGGACATTAGGTCAAGCTACCCTTGAATTTTAGCTGACAAAGGATATAGTGTGTGCTTGAGGGTAAAAGCTCAGAAACTGAGTTCAATTTATCAAGGATTTTAATCAATGTCGGGCATTTTCAATATACAGAGTACCTCTTTGGGCATAGTGGGTGATGGAAAAAGTGTGGGGACAGAGCTTGTTTTACTTTTTCCAGCAGAAGCCTTTCTTAGAGAGCCTGGAATCATTTTGGAAAGATGAGACAAACATATAATAGGAAAACTAAGCTTTGCCATGTTGAGTAGCACACACAGAATAAACCTTAGTACAGTAGTTCAAAGAAAGACAAGATCACATGTGTCTAATGACCAGGAAAAGCCAGTAATTGGGAATCTAGCTGGAACTTGAAGGGCACGTAATACATCTAAAGGAGAAGTTTGAATACATTCCAATAAATAAGACTCAATGTGAGCAATGATTTAGTGGCAGGAAATCAAAAGGTATATAGAGAAAATAAGAGTGAGGGCAGATTAGCTGGTGCCAGATGGTGTGTATTTGATAGCAAATGTATTAAACCAGGAAAGTGGTGTGATTGATCAAAGATTTAAACATTTAAACAGAAACAATTAACCTTCTGAGAGCTAAAGATCATAGGTATAGGCAAAGGTTTTCTGAACAGAACTCCAATTGTGAAAGAAATAACACTAAGCATCTACAAATGGAATTATATCAAATAAAAAAGCTGACAACAAAGGAAACAATCAACAGAGTGAAGAGACAACCTACAGAATGTGAAAAAAAAATTGCCAGCTGTTCCTCAGAGGACTAATATCCAGAATATATAAAGAACACAAAAAATTGCTCCTGCCCCAAATAAAAGACCCAATCAAAAAATGGACAAGTGAAATGAATAGACACTTCTCAGAAGTACAAAGGGCCAATAAACATATAAAAAATATTCAAGATTTCTGGCCATTAGAGAAATGCAAATTAAAACAACACTGAGATTCTGTCTTACACCAGAAAGAATGGCCATTATCAAGAAATCAAATAACAGCACATGCTGGCATGGTTATGGTGAAAATGGAACCTTTCTACCTTCTACGTTGTTGGTGAGAATGTACACTAGTACAACCATTATGGAAATCAGTATCAGTTATTATTATTATCCTCTTTATTTGTTTGGATGGATACATTGAATCTGAACTTAAATCTTTTGCTTATAATCATGTAGCTGGGATTGAAACCCTAGCACTCTGTTCTCTTGTTTTGTTTCTTCGAGGTGCTAATCTGTTCTCTTTCACACAATCTGTTTTAAAAGAAAAGGTACACACTCGTCGATAATGTCCTTACCATCTCCCACTGACTGCTTAATTTGCTGCTTTTCAAGTATGTTTTGTAGTAAAAAGTGCTACAAAAAATATAAAAAGGAAGGGTTAAGGGATAGCTTCTAGTTTTAAATAAAGTAACCAGAGGAGTACTCAGTAAAGTAGTATTTGAATAAAGATCTAAGAGTTAAGAGAATAAAACGTACTGATAAGTGTGGGAAAAATACTCTGTTGAGAAGAAATAGTAAGAGCAGATGTGCTTATTAGAAAGAGGAATAGCAGAGGCCAGAAAGGGTGAAATAGAGGGAGAGAAATGGGGGTTAATAATAGCAGATGAGGTTAGAGTTGTAAAGTATCGCAGTGCATGTTATACTTGCCACTGTTTGGACCTTGGTTTTCACACTCAGTGAATGGAGTGATGGATAAAGGCATGAGGAGCTTCCGTGCTCTTCTGAGTGTACCACCAGCCAGGCACCTCTGTGTGTTTAGCTGTGGAGGCTGTTCCCACCCTGTCCTTTTGGGCATTTATGAAAGCTTCGTTATGTTAGCATGATTGATTAAATCATGGCCATTGGTTATCAACTTAATCCTCAGTTTCTCTCCTCTCCCCAGAAGTTGAGAAGTGAGGCTGAAAGTTCCCACCCTTTAACCAGGTCTTTTTCTGTCAGTGAGCAGCCCCCATACTGAAGCTATCTAAGGGACCCAAGCCACGTTATTAGCAGACAAAAGGCACTCTTTATCAGTCCTAAGATTCCAGGGGTTTTAGGAGCTCAAATATAAAGCCTTGCTGTATTCATACTAATTACCTGTTTTTTTGATCCACCCTGTGTATAGGTTGAAATGTAACTAACAAAACGCCTTTAATCAGCTATCTCTCAAGCAATTTTTATAGCTTAATACATTAACAATACTTTTGCAAACTAAAACTTCACGATGGAAGTATTTTTGTTTGTTGATAAAAATGAGGACAATAGTGTGTATAAAAATGTTTGTATGGAAATGTGTAGTTACTCTGTTATCTGTAATTTTACTTTCTGGAGTTCATTATTGATGTTCAACTGTAGTTTTAAAGTATTAAATTGAAAATTCCAAAGGTAAACAATTCGTAAGTTTTAAATTGCATGCCATTCTGAGTAGCTCGATTAATTTGTGCACCACCTTGCCTGGTGTGTGAATCATCTCTTTGTTCAGAATATCTACACTGCCTGTTACCCAGACATTAGTAATTTAGTAGCTGTTGTAGTTATCAAATTAACTGTTATGCTCAGTGCTTGTATTCATGTAACTCTTACTTTACTTCAGGGTGACCCCAAAGCATAAAGGTAGTGGTGCTGGCAATTCATGTATGCTGAGGAGAAGCATAAATTGTTTTAGGCGAAAAAGTTAAGTTCTTGACTTAATAAGTGAAAAAAAAAATACTGAGGTTGCTAAGTTCTGTAGTACATTAAGATATTTTGAGAGACCATATTCACTTAGCTCTTACTACAGTGTATTATTGCAATTTTTTGTTCTACTAATGTTAATCTCTTACTTTTAGATTTGAAAGATGAAGAATTAATTGTAATGTTTAAAATATTAGCATATTAGTAATTAGTGTCTATTTTAAAATATAATGTCTTTTAAATTGACTTTCATATTTAAATTATCATAGGGTGCATGTTAGTGGAGATTATGGGAAGCAGCAGGTTCAGTCTAATTGTATGAAAAGCAATTTTGAAACTAGATAGATCTGATTCTGAATGAATTGAATTACCCAATGGGTTGAATTGTGTTCCCCCCAAATACCATGTTGAAATCCTAAATGGGTACCTGTGATATAACATTATTTGGAAAGATGCAGTAGGGTGGCCCTACCCAATATTAGTGGTATGTTTATAAGAAGAAACAGATACACATAGAGAAGATGACGTGAAGTCACAGAGGGAGAAAACATGTAACAGCAGGGACAAGGATAGGGTGATGCCACTGCAAACCAAAGAACTCCAGAGAGGCTGGGCATGGCCAGAGCCTAGAAAGAAGCAAGGAAGAAAGCCTCAGAGGGAGTACAGCCCTGCTGACACCTGGAATTATGGCTTCTAGACTCCAGAACTATGAGGGAATAAATTTCTCTTGCCCTAAAACATCTAATTGCAATTTGTTGTAGCAGACCTAGAAAATGAATGTAGATTCTTGCCAGCTGTTTGATTTTATGTAGTCACAGTTCACCTCTGAATCTCATTTTTCTCATTTGTAAAAGACTAGGAATAGTTGCAGGATGGAGTAGGCATTTGGGATATAATAACTGTCTTTGCTATTGCTGTCCTTCATAGACAGAGAAAGAAATTGTTGATCTAAAAAATTTCTTAAACTAAGCAACTGCAGGTGTTTTAACTGGTTAATAACATACAATGAACAGGCAGATAGACAAACATACACAAGACTATTACATTTAAATTACATTGTACTCTCAGATGTATTTGGCTACATTGATTTACCCTTTTACAATTTTAGGTTTGTAATTATAAATAGATTAATCAGGACTTTTTATAGGTCAATTAACAGTAATTGTAATAATTCTGATTCTTGTAATAATCAGATGGAAAAACCTTTTACATTTGTGAAAGTGAAGAGTGTTTTTAAGATGGGGCCTAGGCTGATGGTTTGTCTTACTGGAATAGCCAGCTATGCAGGCTTATTTTTGTTTGATAGCCATGGTTTGAGAGCCACAACTGACAGCCAGAACTGCTCTCCTGCTAGCCACATGTAACTGTTGCCTCTAAAGGGGCAGTCTGTTGAAGGTAATTGTAACTATTTCTAGGGTGATGCTTTGGCCAGGGTTGGGTGTGGAAAGAGACTAGGTGACATTCTTTGGAGCTAAGTATATATTCCAAACAGTAGGGGACGAAGGCCTGCCAAAGCTCCAATCTTCCCTGCTGCAGATGTCTCCCTATGACAGTTGCTTCCCATTTTGAAAGAACCAAGGGGAGAGACATCCCTGTCTATCCCTCTTGCTCTATGCCCATTTTAAGGCATCCCTTAGATTTAACCCAGTCTAGTGTCAGTGGCAGCAAACTAGAGGTTTGAGGAAGCAACCAGAACCAGGTTAGCTGCTCGTAGTGTGCCTGGGCCCCCTTCCTCATGAGTGTGTGACCCTTGGAGCATGCTTAGCTGTAACCTCAGTTAGCATAACTCCAAGAATGGCGGCTAGCCTGGCAAGATGTTCCGCAGAGAAATCATGACCGGAGAGAGGCGGTTCCCTTGGAACTGGGGCTGTGACTCTTGCTTAATATCTGTTTTGTTTAAAAATGTTATTAAACCCATAAGAGTCCCTAGGAACTTTTTTTGTTCTGTCAATGAACTTATCTGTGCTGTAAAATCAGTCTACCATGTACTATAAAAAATCATTCATGAGGGGAGAGGGAAGTGAAAGGAGCTAATCTCCAGTTTTGCCTAAGGACTGAAAAGCAGATAAATTTGGACTAAAATTTACATTTAGTCTTTGAGAGTTTGAGGATTAAATCTAGACCAGTTTTTTAGAATATGGCCCAGAGATAAGTGAAGGTCAGCATCTGGATGGGCCCCAGGGAGGGGAAACTCACTGTTCTGGAAACTTGGTCCTGAAGTCCAGCAGCCACAGAGCAGAGAACTGCCTTGGACAATACACTGTTGTAAATTGTGTTATTTCTCAGGGACAGGGCAGTGGAGAAGGGACAGAAGAGTGATTATGTATGGCACAAGAACTAAATTCTAACTGTCTCAAGGGCAGAAAGACAATCAAGATCAAGAGCTTTCCTAGGGTGGGTCTCAAATCTTAGCAAACCACACTTTCAGAGACAAAAGCTATGATCGACTGCAACTGCATTGCCAAGCAGAAAATTAAACCAATAATCAAAGAATCTCCTTGGCTGCTTTTTAACCTTTTGAAAGAGAATAGGAGAGAAAACTAAAGGGCAGATTGAAAGTGCTCCATCTATATTCTACAAAGATTACATTCTAATTTTAAAACTCTGACTCAAGAAGTTCTAAAATCCCAGCCTGCAAAAGAGATCTATCACCTCCAGAGATAGATAGAGACATGTAATGGCCCTAGGGCAAAGAAGTCTCTGAGACATTTTGTGCTATGTACAACCATCACCTAGGCAACCTCCCTTAGCAACAAGACAAGGCTAGGTTTTACTCAAAATCCACTCTAAAGATATTTTTTGGAGGGAGGGTGCTGGAGATTGAACCCAGGGCCTTGCACTTTCTAGGCAGGCGCTCTACCACTTGAGCTAATACCCAAGCCCCACTCTAAAGGTTTTTTTGGTCTTGGTATCTGCCATACACTTATGAAATTCACAGGTTGCAGTCTATACATTTCCCAGCAAACAAACTATACAGTAGCAAAACTACATGTGCCAATTTCTTTCCTGCTCTACATACATAAATGATAACTGGACCTAGGCATGGAGGAAAAGCCAGGAATTTGGGGCATTTTTGAGAGTGAGGGACTGAGAGAGCAAGAGAGAAAAGTAAACCATTGGACTCCTTCTCAGTTCAAGTCCATAGACTTTACCAAGTCCTGTAGATATTGTCCAGTATTACCTGATTGGCTACTTGATCTGCATTGCTTGGGACATGATCTCAGCCACCCAAAAAAGGGGAGCCATGGTGTCAGATAGACTGAGCTTGTGCCCTTTGATTTTGAATGAGGGATTAAAGAGCAGTTTAGAAATCCTCCCCTAACCTGAATGTGTTTTGGATCCCACCATGTTGTGCTTATGGAAATAGTTCTCTATGGTGTCACCCAGAGGTCAGTTCCTTCCACTGGGTCTCAGGTCCAGTTTCCACACCCACTAGAGAGGAGAGAAAGTTGCTGACTATTAGATTAGGTTGTGTTTCCATGGTATTTGTACTTTTTTTTTTTTAACCAAGATACCTGTTCTGTCTTAGTAACTGTTTTCTATATTGGATACTGAGCTCTGAGTGGACAGATGTGACGCTGAATCCTTAATGCCTAGAATATGCAGGCAGTCGTTAATGTCAAGTGTTTACGTCATGATGGAGCATTCAGGAAGAAAGGCAGTTCCCATTTCCTAGACTCATATAATCTGTTGTATGTATTTAATACAGATTGTTACTCTTCTAAACAGTCTCTCTAGTTCCTTATTTATCCTGAGGACGTTTTAACAGTCAAGTTACTAAGCTTTCAGAGAATTTATTGGAAGAAGATTGGGAAGGGGATTGGATGGGGAATATAAGGAATCTAATTTGGAGAGAGGTAGGAAGAGGGAAACTTGGAAAGTGAAAACAGTGTGGAGGATGCTCCAGATGCTGCTGAAGTCTCTCTTCTAAACTGTTGCCATGGCTGCTGATGTAATCATTGGCACTCTTGTCCCGGCCTCGCAGGTTCTAATGATTAGTGTGGGAGTGTTTGATTGCTAAGTATAGATCTTGTGCCTTTGTGCTGGCTGCCTGGGCCCAGGGAGAGGAAGGACCCATTTCTCTCTTCAGCTTATGAAGTGAGAAGCAGAGCTCTGTGTCCTTCCAAAATTTTCCCAGAGGAGAGTTCCACCATACGTGCAACTACATTTGGATGTTGGCAGCTTAATAAGAACAATAAGAAAAATTACAGTTATTCATCAAAAGTTTCTCTTCATTCTTATGATCTGAAGGTCCTGAGTTAGTATATCAGAAAGGACATGACCATTGTGCGAGAGGGATGGTGGTGGAAAGAGCGTGGCTGTTGGAAACAGGGAGGGCCAGGTTCAAACTCTTGGTCAGAATTACCAGGTAAGTGGTTTTGGGGAAAATTGCTAAACCTTCCCAAATGACAGTTCGACAGTTTGGTAGCTGCTGCTGCTGCTGCTGCTGCTGCTGCTGTTGCTGCTGCTGCTTCTGCTTCTTCTTCGTCTTCGTCTTCGTCTTCGTCTTCTTCTTCTTCTTCGTCTTCTTCTTCCCCCCCCCCACTTTTTTGAGGAATGCTAGAAATTGAACCCAGGGCTTTGTTCATGCTAAGCACATGCTGTTCCATTGAACAATACCCCACCCTGTCCTACTTTTGGATAAGGAAATAAAAAAAACAAACTTTGTGGTGCCATTATACTTTTTAAGTGAGATGATGTCTATTAAATGCTTGTACTGCCTGTGTACACTTAGTACATATTTGATACCAGTGCTCAGTAAAACATGGTTTATCATTATGGCTCCAGTTTACTTTCTTTCTTTTTTTTTTTTCAGTTTACTTTCTTATCCTTGTCTCATTTTCTTCCAATATAAAACTTGCTATAAATCCAGATTACTTACACTCGTCCTTCTGTTTATACCTTATTTCTTCTCGAATGCCCCCTCTTTCTCTTTTCTTCATTTTTGGTGGCTCTGTTCAAATCCATTTTAGTAATAGTGTGTGGTATATTACAACTCAGTTCTGATTCTGACCACCCGGAGTTAGCATCAGATGCCTGGGGTTGAAAGCCATGGTCCCCCAGTCTGCCTCCACGTCAGCCGCAGATCCAGTCTGGCCCTCCATACTGCTTGCCAACTTGCTCCAGCTGAGTCCGAGCGCAGGGGTTTCTGAGATGCCCTCTCCTACCTCCTGTAGGACTGCCTCCACGTCACATATGGTGGAGAAAGCGAGGTCCCAAAAGAGGCACATAGTGTGATGTCTGGGAGCCTCTGCGCCCACTCCCTGTGTTCTCAGGTCGCATCTCCTCCAGCACATCCACACTGAAGCTCAGGACCTCAGGATTGGGGAGGATTGAATGAACATCCCTCTGCAGTGGGCCGGCCAGAGGCCCTGACCACACGATTGGCGTCGTGGTGACCAACCCCCATCCCTAACTGTCTCGGTAGCATAAACCGTGGTGTAAATCGAGGGGTTTACCAGAACCAGAGATGATCCGATCACCTGGGAAACGCCAGAGGCGAAGCTCACCGCCAGGAGCTCCGGACAAAGAGAAGGCAGATTCAATGCCAGGTTTTGGAAAAATAGTAACTCTCAAAAACCTAATTGTTTGGTTTTAAATTTGAAAACGCACCATGGAAAGCTGAGGTGACTGGAAGTGGTTAAGGCTCCAAGATTCAAGAGGCAAAGCTGATTTATTGATCTCTTTTAATCAGTATTGTAGTGGTTTAGACTTATTAGCTACTTAAATATGAATGTATCATACACTTTGAATTTTGTATTTATGATTTTATGTGTTTCTCTTGGTAGAAAGGAGAGAGAACATTGAAAAAATTAGCCCCTGTCGAAATAAACAGATGACCTTAAAAACAGTTTTTGTCTGGGCTATAGGTTGCATCATTGAAGCTATTTTGCCTTTTAATAGCAAGTTATTTCTGATTGTCTTAGTTATCTGCTTTCTCCAAGGAAGTGCTTAGTTATGTTTTTCTCTTGCAGATTGATTATACCGGAACAGAGCCTTCCAGTCCCTGCCATAAATGTCTGTCCCCAAATGTGACATCTTGTGTTTGCACCATTAACTTCACACTGGAAAAGGCTTTTGAGGTCTGTGTTTCCAAGTAAGGTGTTAGAAGAGCCATGCTTTACAAAATACTAATATTGTCCTATTTTTTTTTAACTTGATACTTTACCTTTTTTGGTAGAGAAGACAGTTTAATATATAGGAGTCCATATATTTTTGGAAAAGATTGCTTTATATGCTTGGTTGTTGCATTTTGCTATCCAATAATTAATTAAACACATTTATTTGAATGATTTACTTAGTACTTTATAGACAGTGTTTAAGGTGAAATTTTATCCTTTCACTGGAAAATTTTACAACTGTACAGATCAATTTTGTGTTATTTATAGCTCCATGTACTTGTATTTTAAAATCATTGCTCAAATTGTCTTGAATACTTTTAATTGTAAAACATTTTAGTTTAGAAAATAAATACTAATTCCTCCATTATTTAATTGAATTATTTTTTGTGAGATATGAAGCATTGCAAAAATGCAAACACTCAAACTTACTGATGTTTTGTATTTTGATAAGTAGTTAGATTTCTATCTCTGTCTCGGTCTCTTATGTGTTCACGGTGATCTGCCATTCATAGTAACCAAGCTGATGCTAAAGGGTTATAAAGATTATGCATAGATGTAGAAGGACTGGTTTGTACTGTCCTCTGTCTGCAACTTGAGCTTAAAAAAATTATTCTTCAGGAAGCAAAACAGCTTTAATACATGCCCAACTTTTTAGATTTTCTAAAAAAGTACTTCAGATATTTCAAAGGTACTGATAATTTAGCAGTCCTTGAGGGATGGTTGCCATCTAGTGGTTGTAGTCGCTCTTGCATCAAGATAAAGGACAGTAATGCTGCCTTTGGAAAACATGTAAACTAATTTGGGAGAAAACAGTTTGCTTTTGAAGAAATGAGGGTTGAAATGATTTCGAAGATCTTTCCATTAGTCTCCTCTTCCATTCAAAAACACTTATTTCAGAACTTTTTTCTGCAAATGTGATCAATGTCAGATTCATTCTTTTGTAGGTTCTTTGTTTTTTCACAAATTTTGAATTAGACTAAATTCTTTTTGGGGACTTCTGTGATCCCAAAGAAGGTTATTTTATCTCAGTAGTCACTGCTTTTTTTTTTTTCAATTTACAAATTGAATTTGCTGTACTGATTTTTTGGGGGGGAGGGGCTGTACTGGGGATGGAACTCAGGGCCTCACACATACTAGGCAAACACTTGGGCACTGAGCTACATCCTACATCTCCAGCCTTTTAAATTTTATTTTCCTGTTTTGTTTTTTTTTTTTTTTTTTTTTTTTTTTTTTTTTTTTTTGGAGATGGTCTCACAATGTAGTTCAGGCTGGTATTGGACTTAACGTGTAGCCCCAGGCTGACTTCAAACTTTCAGCAATTCTCCTGCCTCAACTTCTCAGTGCTGGAATTACAGATATGTACCAGCATGTCCAGCCCTGTACTAACTGTTAATTGAAGTAATACTTTTTTCCTGAAAAAGCATATTTATCCTCTGCTTCTGTGATACAAGTTCAATATGCTTCCTAAAAAAAAGATTTCCATGTGGACAGTTCCTTTATATACAATGGGAGAGTTTACAGGATTTGACACTTGAAAATCAAGTATGCCCCTAAAGGGGAGCTTGAACCCAGGGCCTTTTCACTAAGCTAATTCCTAGCCCATTTTTTATTTTTACACAGGCTCTCACTGAGTTGAGTTGCTCAGGTTGGGCTCCCACTTGATCCTCCTGCCTCAAGTGTCCCAGAGTACTGGGGTTACAGGTGTGTGCCACCATGGCTGGCTGAAAATCAAGTTTTAATGATAGTACATGTGAAAGCAGAAAATCAAATAAAGCATTCATAATGTGACTGAATTCCTTTAATTGAGGCAAAGAATATAAAAAATAGAGTTAGCAACCAGAAAGGAGAAAATAACTTAATATTTTTGCTGCTTCTAAGAATTTTAGTCATTTGAGATGGCATTTTAACATCTAAATAACTGTAGTGTATATAGGTTACATTTTCTGCCCAAGTTTTTTTGAAGTTGGTTTCTCTAAATACATTAAAGTGCTTTTCTTGATTATTATAAGGTGGCTCATTATTAAGATCCTTATTACCAGTTTATTAGTTGCTAATAGTATATAGTAGCCTACTGGAAAATTTTATATCCTTAGTCAGTATTTACTTGGACAATAAATGGCAGTTTGTGCGTTATCTCCATGAAAAGTTGGTACTAATTGGGCAAACACCAGTCTGCATCAGAGACAATTTTAGATTGTAAGTAGCTCGAAGTAGGCTAATTGGATTATTTTAAAAAATGTAGATAATACTTATCTTCTTTAATTTATAATTGTACCATTTTTACATTGCTACGTACTTGTAGAATTTGCTTATCTGTTACCACCAATTATAGTCTAGTCAAGCCCACATTACTCAGCTTCTATGTACATGTGAAACAAGGTAATACATAATTGTTTTTGTATGAAAAATGTTTCCTTTCCATTTCCTCTAGGGCAATGTGTTTATGTATTATGGCCTGTCTAATTTCTATCAAAATCATCGTCGTTATGTGAAATCTCGAGATGATAGTCAGCTAAATGGAGATTCAAGTGCTTTGCTTGTAAGTGAAACGATAAAATTATGAAAGTGTGGTGTCTATGAAGTAACAACACATGGTAACCATTCAATTAGGAATGTTAAAGTATTTAATAATGTTTAATAATTACTTGTTATTTCTTCTTCATATAGTGAGGATTTCTGGTTAAAATTTTTTTTTCTGGGAATTTGTATAAGTTAATACAAATTACAGCCAAAGGACACATTGGCACCTGTTCGTTTCTAATTATTATTGGGATTTGGGCATTATTAATCTGCTTGCAGTGGTATTTTGGTGAATCTAGCATTCTGGATATGTAAATATGTTCTTTTTGGGTTTGTTCTTTATTACCATGCTGGGTAAAAATATATAGATAAGCTGATTTTAATTTCTGGGATTGTGTTTTAAAACTGAATAGGATACTCTTCATACATATATTTTTTTTTTCACTTGGAAGCCTGGGTTGTAAAATCCAAAAGGCGGGTTACTGGCAAACTCTGTTCGGCTATTTGAAACTACAGATTTTAGAACCCCCAAAGTCTAATATGTCAGTGTTTGCAGGGTTGAGTCTAGAATACCTGTGTTTAATAAGCTCCCCTTCTGGTGCCTAGCCTTACTTGGGAACGTGTAGGCTAGAGTTCTTAGTTTCCTGGTGATCTCCGGGTGAGCTGAGCTATGCATAATCCTTCCGTTTTCATCACATATCATTTTCTCTCTGGGCAATCTCTAGCTAATTCACCTTTATTTCCTCAGAAATAGCAAGTTCTTTTTTAAAAGCATTTGCTGTTCTCTGTTTTTAAAACTCTCTTCTGCCTTCTGTTTCCATGGTTACTCTTATTTTAGGTATTAATTTTCATGCTATTTTCTCCAGAGACTGGTTTTGCAATCTAAAGTAGCTCTCCTACTCTTTTCCATTAAACACTCAATATAGCATCTGTATAATACTTAGTGCAATTTATAATCATATATCTGTTATTTATGATCTGTTTTCCCCACTATACTGTAAGCTCACTACACCAGGGAGCATGACTTTCATTAATTGCCATGTAGCAGTTGCCCACCTAGTGCTTAGCATATGGGAAGCGTTTAATAAATATTTGTTGAATGACTGTAGACATCTTTATTATGGCTCTTGTTTTGTATTACAGTTGGTATTTGGATCTGTTTTGTCTGTTGCATTCAGAGTTGCATAAAAGCAGGGATTGTCTTTTCTCATGTTTTTAATGTCTGGTACCTACTATGATATTGGATGTATATTAGGTACTCATTATATAACTTTCCTAATCCAGATAATACAAAATTGCTTAGTTAGTACCTGACACTAAGGTAGTAAATAATATTTTCCTTTCTTTTAAAACTTGCCCAAGAATTTAGTGGCTAAAATATACTAGTCCTACTGTGAATTTATTTATATCTAATAGCCTTTTAAAAAATCATATTTTTCATCAAAACATTCAGAAATAAGCCAGTTATGTATTGTCTGTCTTCATGGTCACGGAGAACTAACTTTATCAATATACATGGCTTAGGGACCAAAAAAAATTGAGAAATCAAATATTGAAGATGAGATCCCTGCTACATGTTTCCTTCTTTTTCTCTTTTCCACTCACATAGTTAGTGCTTTTTGCAGTTTAGACACAGAGAATATTTTATTTCAAGGTTAGGATTCCCCTTTATTATGTCAAAGCTGGATCAACAATAGACCATTTCTTAATTTTTCTCAGGCAGAAAGCTTTTCGTGGTTTCTATGTTGATTTCAACACCAGAACATATTAATTTGATATATGCATATGTAGCAATATATGCAAGTGGAAGTTGTGGTACAAAGAAATACTGTGTATTTTGAGTGTTCCAATGTAATGTTATTTATAACCTGCTTTCATTATAGACTGATTTTGCATTTATTATAGGTGAAAAAAGGGAGGGGTCGAATTTTAAATCAAGGGATAACTCACCTTTCAGAGGCTTACATAGTAATATCTCTCTTCTTTTCTTTCTGAAATCCAGAATCCCAGTAAGGAGTGTGAGCCTTATCGGAGAAATGAAGACCTACCAATTGCTCCTTGTGGAGCTATTGCCAACAGCATGTTTAATGGTATGATACAGCGATAAACATAGATACAGATGTAGACATATATAATCAGGACACTTTGTACAGTCTTCCTGCAGATTTGAGAGTCTAAATCATAAAATTCAACTGAGAAATTCAACTTTACAATAAATAGTCGATTAGGTATTGAGTGGGGTTTATAATGCTTTATGACTTCCTTTTGAGCATCCTTATATTTAAGAATAGATTTCTACCTCTGAGAAGAAAGAAGCAAAGATATTTTGTTCATCTTCTATTCCATATATAATATAATAAAAGCCAAGCTGCTGTTCCCTTTGACTTTGAAGCTATCATTAATCATTTGGATTTTGAATGGAAATATGTAGACCATAAATGTGAGTTTTAATTTTCTACTAGTCACATTAAAAACCCTCAAAAGAAACAAGTGAAATTGATGTTAATAATATTTTTATTTAACCCAGTATGGCCAAAATATTATCATTTCAGTATATAATAGTATATAAAAGTTACTGTGATTAATATATATTTTTATTCTAAGTCCCTGATACCGGATGTGTATTACAGAACATGTTTATTTGTACTAGCTGTATTTCAAAGGCTCAGTAGCATGTGGGCTTTATGTGTAGACAGAAATTAATATGCCAGGAGATATCAGGAAGGCATTATTGAAAAGAAGGGAAGAAAGCCACATTATTTACCTTTTCATTTTATTAGGTTAATGAAACACTTGACCATATCGCTCATTAGCGAGCCATACAGGAAAGTGACTAGATCTATATGGAGGGAAGAGGAATTCATCTAGAATTATAAATGTGGGTAATTTACATCTGAATAAAGAGCAGATGTAAATAATGCGCCTTCTCTGTCACAACTGCTTTTGAGAGCAAATACCATACCTTCACTTTTTCTTAGAATAAAGCAGGTGCTATGGATTATTAGCAGATGTTAAGTAATATTTTCCTTTTCTTGTTAGATACATTAGAATTGTTTCTGGTCGCCAATGAATCTGATCCTACACCTACACCTATTCATTTGACAAAGAAAGGTATTGCTTGGTGGACAGATAAAAATGTGAAATTCAGAAATCCTCCTGGAGGAGGAACCCTGGAAGAACGATTCAAAGGTGAAAATTATTTATATCTCTTACCAAAAAAAAAACCTAGATATTTTAATGAAGTATCTTAGTTTTTCTATCTTTAGAATCTTAAAAAAGTTTGCTTTAAAATTTTTTCTTTCCTCAACTTCATACCAATTGAGGTCAAAGTTCTGATGTATTAAAATACCAAAGGAAATACACAGTGTTTAATTTTGGGGAGATATTCTTAGAAGCATTTCAGCTATAATCTTTTTATACCTGCAGCAAAATTTGTTTTAAACAAGACTTTTAATTGTAATATAAATTTTTGTGTATCAGTGCTGCCTTAATTTCAGTGTGATTCGTGTGCGTGTGTGTGCACTATCAAGGATTGTGCCCGCTACATCCCCACTTAAAAAAATTTTTTTTTTGCTGTCTTACTAACTCAGCCTCCCAGAGTGCTTGGTTAAGAGGTCTGTCCCACCACACCTGGCTTGCAAATGTTTCTTAATATAATCTTATTGCTTCTCCTTTTTGGTATATACTGAATATTCTCGTTTTTGTAGTTTCTTAATTGAGATATTAACCAAGTCTTTGTAAATTTTTTCATCGTACAAGGAATTGGTTTCTTAGATTTTAAGACTTCCTTAGAATATGAATATATGTAGACCTTTGAAATAAAAGTTTTAGGTTGTGTATATTTGTGTATTGCACGTCTTTGTTTTAGTACAGTGTGACTTCTCATTGAAACTTAATAGAATTAAATGTTTTTTTCCCTTGTCCTGCCCCCACTTCTCATGAAGGAACAACAAAGCCGGTGAACTGGCTTAAACCAGTGTACATGCTGGATTCAGACGACGATAATAATGGCTTCATAAATGAGGATTTTATTGTTTGGATGCGCACCGCAGCATTGCCTACCTTTCGAAAGTTGTATCGTCTTATAGAACAGAGTAACGATTTACATCCAACGTTACCAGCTGGACAGTACTATTTGAATATCACATACAGTATCCTTTTTTGTTTATGTATGCAGTCATTGAACTTGAAAGGAATCTACTGCTGCCTAATCTCAGTGCTGTGGCTTGTTACTCTGTGCTTTAGTTTTGATCCCTGTATTTTTATGAGTATGGGTGTATGTAGAGAGTGTATCTTCAAGAAAGGTCTCAAATTTGTGTGTACTTTGTACTAGGGTTTCAAGCATAACTTAGTTAACATTACTTAAAATGTAGGTCCTTTATTTATTAAGAAGCTGGACATTTTTATAAGAGAGACTGTAGTTGAACTTAACACAAAGTACAGTGACAGTACTTAGTACTAAATAGGTGGTGGTACTGAGCTCTTTTAATATGTATTTTTTGATGTTAAAAATCAGCAGGTGTGCTGGACATGGTGGCGTATACCAATAATCTCGGCACTCAGGAGGCTGAGGCAGGAAGAGTTCAAATTCAAGGCAAGTTTAAGCTATATAATGAGTTCAAGGCCAACCTGGACTACATAAGACCCTATCTCAAGAAGAAACAAAAAACAGAAACCAGAAACAAAAATACCGAGCAGATACATTAATTCATATCAGTGTAATTGTTCATACTTACAGATCTGTTCATAGTATCAAAGCATTTTTATCATCAGCTGTGTTGTTCTGCATTAGTAAGTCAGGTTCACTTAAGTACTGATACTTACTCCATTCTAATTATATTTCAACACTGAGGTAGGTGCTTTCCATCTATTATTTAATTCAGGCAGTGACATGAGGTAGGTATCATCTTCATGTCTAGACAAGAATAATGGAACCTGGAGTACTTATGTAGCTGACTTTGGTTAACTAATTCGTAATGAGAAGAATTGGGGTTCACAGTGAGGTGTTGACTCTGAAGGCCGTGACCATCCCCTGTGCCTCCACCAAGGGCTGCATCCCTCCACTTCACTCAGGTCGTTAGGCCAGTCTGCCTGTGGAGATGCAGAGTCTTTTTTTAGCAGAGAAATACTTTGGGCAGTTCCTTTTATTCTAAACACAGTCCTTCTATCTTTTAATTGCTAGTCCATTGTTTATATACTGTATATTATAAATGAAAATATTCTTAATATTAGCATTTTAAATATTCAATGATCTTTGCATCTTTTATTTTTCATAATCTAAATGAACCATAAACATATAATTTTGGTTTTATATTGGGTTAGTAAATGGTTAAATTAGTAGACCAATTTCAAAATAAGGATTATTTTTGGATCCTAGATGTTACACTTGAATATATAAGTGACTATGGCCTGAGAGTGATCAGGCAAAAGTGACAAGTTTCTGAAGCAAGACTCACGTAGGAGCAGTTTTGGAGATGCAGACCCATTTCAGGTACTGGTAGAAAGAACATTAACCTGAGGAGAAAGCCAAAATGGCAGGCAGCTCTGTCACAGCATCTAAAAGATCTAGTAAAGAGTAAGGACAAATACCAGCCTGTAGTGTCCTCCAGGGCACAGTGAGGGACGTCTGTGGGCAGCAGGAGTTCTTAGTTGACAGTTCACACGCAAGAAGTCTGCAGCAGGGTCCTGAGCACCAGAAGGAGAACTATCAGGAAGAATCAGGGTTTCTTGAAGACCAACAAGGCAGGAATTTGGGCCTGTGAGCAACCAGGGTTGATGATCAAAATGGCGTGCAAAATAGGAACTAGAGGGCTGGGGATTTAGCTCTGTGGTTAGAGTGCTTGCCTTGCAAGCACAAGGCCCTGAGTTCGATCCCCAGCACCAAAAAAAAAAAAAAAAAAAACCCAAAAATATAGGAACTAGATACTGGAATTAAGGCAGAAGCCCATCTTTTTAGGTCTGAGGTGCAGAGAGAGAACCTGACATGAGTGATTTGATGCTGCGTTGGGTCCCTAGAGTGTTGGATTATGTAGTGCTCTTAAAAATCATTCCTGCCTCAGGTTAGGATCAACTTAAGAAATTAGTAGACCTGCGCCTGCCATTTGGAGTCACAGTGCTCCACCTGTGAGAGTGGAGAGTTGCAGAAACTCTAGAAACAGGTGGGGACTAACACCTGATTCAGAAGATGCTTTTGAAAAAGTTGTACACTTTTTTTAATAGGGACTTAGTTCTGTCCTCTCTGCCTGTTTATCAGAATCCTAGAACAGGTCCATGTAGAAAACACATCTGATATACTAGTGTCCCCTTTTTTAAATCTCCCATGTAGCCACCTTTCACTTCTCTGTTCTAACCTTTGTCTCTGTGTCACACCATGAATTTTCCCCCCTTTTGTTCTGTTCTGTTTGGTTTTTTTTGAGACATGGTCTTGCTATGTAGTTTAGGCTGGCCTTGAACTCACTATGTAGCCCAGGCTGGCCTCAAATTTGGAGTGACCCTTCTGCCTCTGCCTCCCAAGTTGTAGGATTAGAGGCATGCACCACCATACTTTGCAACTGATTTTTATTATTGCGCCAAACCAGCAAGTTAAACCTTTTGTGTCATAGTTTTTGGCCTTGTGCTCAGAGCCCTCTCAGTCTCCAAGCTACACTCTTGTTACATGTGCTCTTTGAGCTTGCAGATAGATACTTCTACTTCCTGAATACTTGGATTTTCTCCTGGTCTGTCAACCTCCTCTTGCTGTATGGGCTTCACTGCTATTTATCTGAATTATTTTTTCATACTACATTACTTTCGAAGCTTTTTACCCCTACTATGCGATGACAGCAAAACTACCTGAGCAACTAACCCTTAAATTTTACTGTTTTGGTGGAATGTTTTAGTTTTACTACTGACATTTAATTTGCTAAATCAGCTTTTCAAAATAATATATTTTTTGTGATTGAGAACATATGAATAAGGTACTTCTGGGTCATAGAATTATACAAGTGAATTATAGGCAATTAGATAGCAACTTTAAAGTTTGTATTTTTAAACATTGAGTGACTAGAGATGGAAAAGTCTTCCTATACCCTCCTCAGATTACCCTGTACATTCTTTTGATGGACGAAAGCGGATGATCTTGAGCACTATTTCATGGATGGGAGGCAAAAATCCATTTTTGGGGATTGCTTACATCACCGTTGGATCAATCTCTTTCCTTCTGGGAGTTGTTCTGCTAGTAATTAATCATAAATATAGAAACAGTGGTAATACTGCTGACACCATGGCATTTTGAACTTGGCACATAAAACTTTTTTTAAAAAGCAGTCTTTGTCCTATGCTTCTTCCCTGTGAATGACTTATAAAAATAAATGACGGGTATAAAATTTAGCTATATTGATATCAATACTATAACTGCTAAACTTGCATTTTAATGTTTGCTTCTTATTGGTACAGTCCACATGACCCATAGAGCTTCTTTAATGTGAAATCATCTACTCCTTAAATGTTGATGCTCTGTTGATAATATCATATTGACATATGATGCTGTACATGTGTGCCTGTTATGTGACGAAAGGGATTATAAGATGCATGAGTGTAATTGTGTGCTAACCTTTCAGGATTCAGAGTTATGGAAAGATGAAGAAAGACCAAATCTAAATAAAACCCTTTGTTGTTTTCATGTGTCACACATAAGGGCTTAAAGTACCATCTTTGTCGAGGAGGTTCAGTGATTCGATTTGTCTGTACTAGTTCTTGGTCAAGCTCAGCTTTAATTTCCAAGGGCATGTTTATCTTGTCTGGCATGAAAAGTAATGCTCGTGTCTAAAGAGGTCAGGTATGTCCTGGACAGGAGAATGTAAATTTCCTCTTTTCACTTGTTAGAATATTGCACTCAGGAACCCTGGAATACTTTGCATGCAGTCATTTCTCTTGAAGCTTATGCTTCGTTGGGGAAAAAGAATATAGGTGAAATGGGCAAGCTCCTAGGCAGACCTTTGTCCTCTGCCTCCGTTTAAACTAGAGGTCAGCGCCCAGAGGGGCCTGTTTCGTTCTTGTGATGATTAGCAGTCAGAAACTTACTTTTAGCATTGGAAGTACCATAAGTGATCCTTATTTGACAGGTAAGTGTTGTGACTTAAGTGCTAAATGTTATATTCCAGAAATTTTGAATCTTCAATTTCCTGTGTATTTATTCAATTTTTTTACATACAGGTCAAATGTAAATGTGTATACACATTCTCTTTAGTTAATATACCGATCATTTTTGTTGATTTTGCAAGACATGTTTTAAGAAGATATTCTGTAAATTTTCTGTTTAAGTTCTAGAGATTTGGGAATATGTACATGATAAATTATAGTACATATGATTGAAGTTTTTACTAACTGGAATTATTTTAATATTTCTTATTGAATAAATACTGTATTTGTTTGCCATGGAACTTATTCTTAAAGTGAGTATAAACTTAATTTTTTCATATACATAAAAATGTATGTATTAAATAGGGATAACTTGCATTTTTTTTTTTACTAAAATAACTCATGTTTATATAGAAGAATGCCTGTTCAGAGTTTGTAATAATTTTTTTCAGTATATTTGAAATCAGAAGGTCTGGATAATGTATCAATTTTGATTAATATATGCTTTTTTAAGAAATAAAGCATAATGTAATGCTTAATAATAGAAATGTGCTGCACTAATTAAGTTTTGTATAATGTATGAAATTTAGTTAAAAGACTTACAATTCATAGTGACTTTGAACTCTAAAAGTACTACTTGAGTTAATTGGTGTGTGGTTCTCCTGAAATTTCTGAGTACAGAGAGTATTCTTTATCTAGTCCTTCAGAATGCTGTTTATCTGAAAGTTGTCCTTCCTGCACATGGCAGTCTGTTTTCTAGTACATCGTGGGGGAGGGAGAGTTCTTCATTCTTCCCAGATTAAGTTCAGCTGTTTAACTCTTTAAACCGCTGTCCTGGGTCGGTCTCTCCCTCTCTGTCTCTCTGTTTTTAACTAGGCCACCAGAGGTGTTGCCAAAGAACAGTCGAAGAGCTCTTCCAACATTTTCACATAACCGAGAAGATGGAATCTTAAAATAGAACTGGAATTTTATCCATTTCAGAAGTGTGTTGATGGACCTAAGGTCTCCTGCCATTTGAATTGTAAGGGATTTCTCTTTTTAAATATGAAGAAAATGGGATATTCATATGGCCCCTGTGAAGCACAGAGGAGGGAGAAGATTTCTTCTTACAGGCTTTGTACTTGCATTTTTGAAACACTGATGTCATGTGCAAATTTCAAAGATTCTTACTACACTTTAAGGCAACAAGGTTAAGTAGAAGACTTAATAGAAGACTGGTTAAGTAGAAGACTAATTTGTAGGAAGTTTTTTGACATGAAAAGTTTTCCTATTGAAGAAATCCTTCAGTAAGCACAAGCTAAGAAACTTCATTGAAATCCTAAGGCAATGTATAAATAAGTGGGAAAAATACCTACTACCTGTCAGAATTGTTCAACCAAAAGAATCAAATAAATATTATTTATTGGGTAGTGACAGTTTATTTGTAACCTTGATTACATTAAAAAACAATATTCTCTTATTGTATTTTGTATTAATAGAAGTGAACAAAATTAGTTTTGCTGTATTCAGGTGTCTTGCTAAAATAACAGTACCCTGATGTTGCTTCAAGCCAGCATCAGGGAGTCCAGGTTTTAACTTCTTCATGCTTAGATTTAATAAAATGCCACCCATTATTAAATTATTATATTTATATTCATCATTCTGACAACCTAAGTCACACAAGAATACCTATCACTGAAGAAAATCTGTTCTTAGTGAGCAGCAGTCAGTGTGTTTCCTGACTTATAGACAGACTGGCTATGTTTGGTGTCATATCAAGGGGAATGACTGGTAAATAGAGGCATGGATAATGAGGATAACGGAGGTCACACTGGAAGTGAAAAGACTGACTGGTAAGGAGAGGCCAAAAGGTCAGGGTTAATGGATGCTACTCAGCCTGCCGCCTCTTCTTTTCATGGAAACATTACCTTGGGATTATTGCACAGCACTTCTTTGTTGGTTAAGTCAAAAAGTTTTGTTCTTTGCGAACATGGCAATTTGGAGGAGCTGGTAGAAGGAATAAGGAGATGCTGTTGTTGCAAAATTTTTGATTCATAAATGTCTGTTGTAGAATCTGGGTGACCCAGTAAAGTGTTTTAAAATCATCTGTTGGCCTATGCATCTTCCAGTAAATATAAAAATCACACCTCTCCTAATGTCATTTGAAATTTCAAAATAAATACAGTATATTGTTTAAAAACAAATGAGACTATGGTGACTATTTGCTTTTTTATCTGTAAAATATATCAAATATGTGTACACAGTTTAGAAATCAAATAGCAAAGTTCTAAAGGCTTTATAATATAAAACAGTACTCTGCCCGAACTTCCCTTTCCTCCCCAGAGACCATCACTTTGACTCCAGACTTGTTGGTATTATTTATCTTATTTTATCTAAAGATGCTCATTCCATTATTGTTCAATTTTGAGATTTAGACAGTGTTAGTCTTTTAGACAATGTTACATGATGATTTTGGTCTGACAAACATAACTTGCATTCTATTACACAGTTACACCTTAGTAATTAATAAACAGCTTAGTTATTGTTTATGACTATAAAATATATTTTAAAGCAGACCGTACCATGATTATATTTTTTGTATAATTTTATTTTTCTGGAATTAATAATAGTCTTGCTTTTTTTTTTTTTTTTTGGTGCTGGGGATCCAACTCAGGGCCTTGCGCTTGCTAGGCAAGCACTCTACCACTGAGCTAAATCCCCAACCCAATAGTAGTCTGGCTTTTAACATCTAGGTAGTTTTCTGCAGACCTGTCTTAAACCTTTTCCTAGTTCTCCATCAGGTCCGCTAGGGTCCTGTCTCTAGTCTTGAAGGGTTTTGTGCCCAAGTAACAGGTAAAAACATACGTGTTTTCACTAGCGAGATCTCTTCTGCAGCAGCCCCGTGCCAGCTACACTGGGCTCTCTTGCTGCTGTAGAGCTGTTATCCTGTGATCTCCTTTGTCACTCTTGCATGTTGTATCTTCTGATTTACTCTTGTTTATTGAACCCTTCTGAAATACACATCGCTGCCTGAGAAATGGTATACGAAAAGTAAATTTTCTGAGTTCTTAACATGTCTGGTATGCCTTTTGGCTGCGTCACATTTCACTGGTAGTTTTGAAGATATTGCCCCTCCTTTCTAGCTTCCATTCCTACTTCTGAGAAGTATGATCTGATCTGGGAGGTTGGGCCTCTTGCATTGGTGGCCTGGTTTCTTCTCTTCTTCCTCTGGGTGTTAGTATGTTTTTGTCTCTCATCTTTCTGGGAGAGTTCTTCAATTTGATCTTCCTATTGAATTTGCTCTTTCATTGAATTAATATGTTAATTTTTTTGATTTTTTTTTTTTTTTTTTGAGGCATGGTCTCGGTATGTTTGAGGCTGGCCTCAGAATTGTAGTGATCCTCCTGCCTCAGCCTCCTGAGTGCTGGGATGGCAAGTGTGTACCACCATACCTGGCCTAAAAATATTTTCATTTCTAAGACTTCTTTTCATTTCTGTTCTGTTTCGGCAGTATCCTAGCTGTTTTATATCATTTTTGTCAACTTGGAAGTAGATTAAGTATGGTTCCAGAATCAACCAGTCTCTCTCACATTCACCCAAAACACAAAATTCTTCTGACTTCTCCCTGTTGTTGTGGTTTAAAGATAGTATAGGCAGAATCAAATTCGGAGTTGTTATGTTGGTTTTCTTGCAGGAAAAGAAAGATCGGGTAACTGGTAACTTTACATCAATACTTGGGAAATACTTTCCCTTAGTAGTTTCACATCTTATGGTACATTTTATTGAGAATACTTAGTCATCCGCCTCAGAATTTCCATGTGTCTATATAGAATACTGCCATTCTGTTACACAGTTGAAGAATTTTCTAGGGGCAGTGTTTCTCAAAAGAGCTGTTCTAAAATATTACACAAGAACCAGAATTTTAAAAACCCAATGATGTTTTGGAAAGGAGCCCAGTTTGAAAGTAATTTATAGATCAGAGGATAAATTCAGAAATCTGGTAATAAATTTCAAGCGTACCTAGGAAGATCCCATCATAGGTACTCAGGTTGATTTCACTCATATTTTTCTGTCCAAATAAGCAGGGGCAAGTAGTGAGGAACCCTGGGACTGACAAATATTTGGAAATAATCCACCAAGTATTCAGATTTTTTTGCATTTTTAATCCTCAGTAATTATTTTGTGTAATACACTATTTGTTCTTTTGACCAATGCTTACTGAACATTCTCTGTGCCAATTACTTCCCTCTAACTAATGTTTACTGAGAATTCTGTATGTGCCAGTTACTGTCCTAGGTACTGGGGATACACTAGTGAAACAAATGGTTTTGAGCAGAGTCACATTATCTAACTCAAGTTCTTAAAAGGACGATTGCTGTATAGAAAACTGATGAATGGAAGGTGTGGAAGAGTGGAAATTAGAAGGCCTTTATAGTGATTCAAGCAAAAGATGATGGCCTGGTCTATGGTGACAGTAGTGTTAGAGGTGAAGAGAAGTGGCCAGATACAGATTATATTCTGAAATTGCAGCTGATAGAATTCTGTGTGTACTGATAACAGGTTAGGAGAGAAAACAGTATTTGCCTGAAATGAGAAAAATTGCAGAGGAGTAGGTTTAAGAATGAGGAATGGAAAGCAGAATTAAACTGGTTTTTGAGGTGCTCCTTCGATATCATGTAGCATAATCTCATTTTGTGTATTAAAGTGATGTGTATGTTTATACACTAGCAGAATTGATTACATAATGTCTCTTACATAATAATTTTTGAAGGAGTGAATATTTTACGAACATTCTCTGAACAAATACTGTATTAGTGTTTTTAAAAAAATTATGAAATGTTGAAGTTTTTAAATTGGCAAATAAAAATTGTGTGTGTTGATGGTGTACAACATGATGTTTTGATATATATTATATATACATAATACATTATATATATTGTTGGGTGGCTAAGTCAAGGTATATAACACGCATTATTACATATGCTTATTTTTTGTGGTGAGAACACATCTCATAGCAACTTTCAAGTGCATAATATATTTTTATTGACTGTGGTCACTATAATGTATAATACATCTCTTGAACTCTTGTTCCTGTATAACTGAAATTCTGTGTCCTTTGACAAATATCTCACTACAAGCTCCAGCTTGTGTTACCCACAGCAGTACTCTCTATTCCTATTAGTTCAGCATTTTTACATTCCACATTCAAATGAGATCACGTGGCATTTGTATTTTTGTGCCTGGTTTATTTCACATGATAAAATGTCCTCTAGGCCCACGTATGTTTATTAAAAATAACAGAATTTCCTTTCCTAGAGCTGGCTACTATTCCATTGTATATATGTACCACATTTTCTTTATCCATTCATCAGCTCGTGGACGCTTAGGTCGATTCCAAATCTTGGCTCTTACGTGTAAGGCTGCAGTGAACATGGGTGTCGGGTGTCTCTTCAGCATATTGATTTCATTTGCTTTGGGTATATAATCGGTAGTGGGGTTAGTGGATCTTATGGGAGTCCTATTTTTAACTTCTTGAGGAACTGTCCATCATGGCTATATGGATTTACGTTCCCATCAACAGTGTGCATAGTTTCTGTTTTCTAAACCCTCACCAATACTTGTCTTTCATCTTTGTCTTAGTTACTTTTCTTGTTGCTGAGACAAAATGCCCAACACCCACAAGTTCAGGGAGGAAGGAGTTATTTGGCTCACAGTTTGTAGAGGTTTCAGTCCATAGTCGGCTGGCTCTTAGGCAGGGTGGCATGGCAGAGGGGCATTGCCGAGGAGAAACAGTTCATGGCAAGCAGGCAGGCAGGAGGACATTAGTTCTCTTTTGGTCCCTTATATTTTATGCAGGCTACCCGCTGTAGTGTGGTTGTAGCACTCACACCCTTAATCCTAGCCAGTAATGTGCCAAACCTATCAGCAGACTGATTTAGTAATCAGACACCCTTGATCCCAGCACCACACACTAGAGCCAGCCACCTCTGAAAAGCCCCACCTATGACTGCATGAGGCTTTTGGGCGACATCTAGACACAGCCATAACAAACTTTTTAATAAAAGTCATTCGCATAAGTGGGAAGTGAATTTTTATTGTGGTTTTAATATGCATTTCCCTAATAATTGGCAGTGTTGCGTATTTTTTATTTAACTGTTGGCCATAAGTATGTCTTCTGTTGGGAAATGCCTATTCAGGTTTTTGCTCAGTTTTAATTGGTTCTTTGTCTTCTTACTATTGAGTTTCTTGGATATTTTGGATATTAACCTCTTAGTGAATTATTGTTTGCAAATATAGTCTCCAACTCTGTACACTGTCTTTTAATATGTGGATTGTTTCCTTTGCTCTGCAAAAGATTTTTAATCTCACTTGCCTATTCTTTGTTTTTGTTGTCTGTGCTTTGGGATCACTCTGAAAACACACACACACACACTCACACACATACACTTGCCCAGACTAGTGTCATGGAACTTTCCCTATATTTTCTTCTAGTAGTTTTATAGTTGTGAGTCTAACATTTAAGTCCAAACAAATTTTGCACTGATTTTTGCATATGGTGTGACATGAAAGTCTAATTTCATTCCTTTACATGTAGATATGCAGCTTTCCCAATACCATTTTTTTCTTAGTACATGTTTGCAGTACAAAATGATTATAATCATCAAGAAAAAAGAAGCAGAAGATTTTTAAAAAGTGGCTGAAAAAATAACATGGAGAATAAAAGTAAGAAAAAAGTAAAGGGAAAAACTAGAAGGAAAAAAGGGAAAATGAGATACAGTAAATTCTTATGAACATTTGAGTTAGGAACTTTCACATACAAATAGACTTCACAGTACGAATATTTGTAGTTGTGAACAAATTGCAGAAGTAGCTCACATATCTGCTGGACATTTTTGCAGTTGTGCTGCTGTGTGTTTACTGTACAGTGCGATAGTATACAGTCATACAGGGCTCAATCAGAGCCCAGGATGTCTGGAAGTGAGAGGAAAAGCAGTGGCGATGTGGAGGGGACTGCTAGGGAGCCCAAAGCAATA
Source organism: Hystrix cristata (assembly GCA_004026905.1). NCBI lineage: Eukaryota > Metazoa > Chordata > Mammalia > Rodentia > Hystricidae > Hystrix > Hystrix cristata. The sequence goes on from PVJO010019479.1 coordinate 32,611, forward strand.
TCCATTGTATATTTGTGTTGAAGGTGTATAAGACTCACTTTGTCAGACTTTTGAACAAGTCAGACTTAGGAATGAATATTCTCCCAGAACAGAACTCACTCGTAAGTCAGGGACCTACTGTACCTTGAAAACTAGCAGAAAAAAAGAGTATAAAAATAAAAACTAAGTAAAAAGGGCAAGGGAAATTTCCCATACCCTAATAAACCAGTGAAGAAGAAAGAGGAAAGGGGGAAAACAGCAAAACAAAATGTGTCATCAAGTAATACCAACTAAAATGTAGCACTAGTATACTGTATACATCAAAAATAGTAGTATAGTTCTGTGCAAAAAGTGCATAGAAAGCTGAAAATTTTAGTGTTTTCTTACCCAATTACCAGTGACATTTTTGAAAACTTAATTTGTTAAAGAAGCCAATTCTGTGATACACTGATACACAGATTTGGCAGAGAGAGCATCAGACCTACTGAATAAAAATCGCAAAGGTCCAGCATAATTTTACTGTTACCAAGAACATGGCCAATTTGTTAGAAAATTTGACCGATTATAATAAATTAATGATCAATATTCAGAAAAATACTTAAAAGTAGATCTTTTTATTTGGAAAGTTTGGACACTATTATCTACACACCACAAATTTTAACCTTTATAAATGAGGGAAGAAATCACAAAAAGTTGAAATTATTAGGAGTAGAACCTACTCATCATCTTGATAAGCAATCTGCTACAAAGCTTTAAGGAAGACTTTTGTGTGTAATTTAATGCAATGAAAATTAATCTTTAAGAGAAAACACAATTCTGTGACAAGTCTTTCATTTTATAAATATTTCATTAAATGCTATTTGCTTTTGTATAGCATATTCTACCAAATTCACTTATTCATTTTTAACTAGGTTATTAAGACTTCCTTTGATGCTTTTCTGATTCACCCTTTTTAGACTCTTCCTTTATCCCTACCATATCAATAGCATTCCTCTTTTGGATTCATTTAGTATTCTTTCCTGCCCTTTTCAACATCCTGCATACTTTAGTAGGATGGAGAAGACTTGTCTAAGCTGGCTCTTTAGCAACCCAATGCCCAGCATGGCAGTTTACACAAGGTAACTATTTGGTGAACAAAGGGATCAGTGAAAAAAATTTCCCAGTCGAATTAATAATATACAAACAAGGCATTTCTTCCTGTCCTCCTTCATCCCTTTCCCATTCTTCCTCTTCTCCTTCTTTTGTTTTTTTGTGAGGCTCAGAATTGAACATAGGCCTTCTCACTTGCCAGGCAAACAAGCATTCTACCCCTGAGCTGCAGTCTCCCCGACCCTCCGAGGGATTACTTTCTTGAAGGGAAAATGTTTCAGCTATGGGCTGAATGCTTGCCCCCCCCCATCCTTCCCCCATTCACACGCTGAAAACCTGACCTCAGCAGTGTCGGTATTTGGAAGTGAGGCCTTTGGGCGGTGATTAGGTCACAAGATGGGCGCCCTCACAAATGCATTAGTGCCTGTCTAAGAAGAGAGAGAGCACCACTGTTTGAGCCCTTCCCAGATGCTTTTGTCCTTTACTTGTCTTTCCAGCTGAAATCCATCTGCCATGTCAGTCTGAAGCAGCCTCCTCGGATCACGTGTACCGT
>PVJO010019480.1:0-34247 GCA_004026905.1 Hystrix cristata
TCCTCAACATGCACATCTTCCTTCCTGCTGTAAGTTAGCGTCCCAAATGTAGCAGTCATGGAAAATGCTGTGCTGGACAGATCAGAGTGAGTGCACAAGAACCTGATTTGCCATTGCTTGCTGTTTGGTCCGTGTCCAGGACCCCCCAAGCCTCCATTAGAGGCTCTGAGAACCCCTCAGTGAGGAGCCGAGCCTCGACTTACCATATCTGAGAAGAACTCCAGTCTGTGTAATCAGTCTCTGAGCAACAGGGTGTTTTAACAACACAGAAGTCAGCACGGAGAGCCCTGCCTGTAATCCTAGCACATCAGGGGCTGCAGGCAGGAGGGTCACAAGCTTAAGCCCAGCCCATACAACACAGCAACTTAACCAGACCCAGTCTCAAGATAAAAATAAAAAGGGCCAGAGATGTAGCCCAGTGCAAAAGCCCTGGGTTCAATCTCCAGTACTGCAAAAAATAAAAAATAAGGAAAAAAAAACACGAAGACCGAGTCAAAAAGAATCCCCCAACTGCACTGAGGTGGCCTCCTGGCATGGCCCCCGTGGCCTCTCCGTAACTTTCCTCTGCCTGGAAGCCACGCCAGAGCCTCTGGCCCCCTCCTCTGCTCCAAGTCTCGCTGACACTGTCCCGCAGGAGCCTGTCTTTGAAGTCCGGTTCCCTTCCTGCCATTCCAATACCTGCCTCTCTCCACTGCCCTGATGCTCCAACATAGTCTTAAAAACTGCCCCTAGAGGGTATGAGGAGGAAGATGGGGGTGCAGAACTCCCCTAGGCTGTAGGAGGGATCTCCATGTCCTCTCTTCACAGTCCTCCCTCCGCCTCTCACGGCACCTATATCACTTGTTTTCTGGCTCACGGCCTTTGCTTACACGGCTCCCACTCCCCGGAATGTTCTCTCCCAGCTGACCTAGAATGGTTATTTCTCATCCTTCAAGTAGTCCCCAGCATGAATGTCCCCTCTTCCAAGAACCCTTCGCACATCAGTCTGGCCCCAGCTCTCTCTCAGTTCTTCTCTCTGTGTCCCTTAGTTTGTTGTTTCTTTACTATTTAGAGCATCTATTGTAACTTGTGGTCATTTGCTAATTTACATCGGCCCTCTGCTCCGGTCAGCCCATTTAGATTCCAAGCTCTATGAACACAAGCAGACACACATGCATCTCCAATGCTGGGCACTTAGGAGGGTTCTCAACAAATACTTAGGAACAAATAAATAATGGAAGAATTGTTCCACCTCTTCAACTACTGCAGGCTGGGTACTCCTTAATGAACATGTTTAGGAGCAGAAGTGTTTCAGATTTCTAATGTTTTAGGATTCTTGAATATTTGCATTTACATGATAGGGTATCTTAGGGATGGCACCAAAATTTATACACATAGTCTGGAGCTAATTTTATCCAGTACATTAGTGCACCTATGTTTTGATTGCCAGTCATCACACGAGGTCAGCCTGGACTTTTGCTCTTGGGACATCACGTCAGCACTCAAAACTTTTTGGCTTTGAAGCATTTCAGATTTGTGGATTAGGGGTGCTTGGCCTGCAGCGGGTGTGTGACCTTGGAAGAAGGTCACGCTTAACCACTCTGCCTTTGCGCCCCTCTGGAGGGGATGGTGAGATTTGCTCTGCTTGTCCTGACATAGTTGTGAGAACCAGCCACTTTGGGCCACCCACCACAAAACACCTCAACACGCAGAGCATTGCTACTGACAAATACTACTGAGCTTTAAGAGCTAAAAGTTTGTGGAGCCTGGAACAGTACCCAGGGACACACATTGCTGGGTGCGAAGGTCCATTTTGTGGGTGCCTTCTCTCCTGCTGGTATTTCACCCTTTCAACCAGCTCCTGGTCTGTGGTAACTTGGGAGGAGTCCATCCAAAGCGCAGAGCGATTTGGCCAATTATCAGCCTGCCCAGCGCGATCCGTCCCCTCCTGCCAGCTGCTGAAGTGGCTCCCTTGATGCAGAGCGGCTTTCTCCCGGGGCACGGGCATCACTCCGCACTGTGGGTTGGCTTTGTTCTTATCATTTTGTTCAGCTCGAGCTGCATGTGTAGTCTGCCGTCGGCAGCAGAACACGCAGGGGACATCTCGCTGGCCTTCCCTCCGAAATGGGAAGGCTTTGCGAAACCCGAGCTCCTTCTGCCACCCCCACGCTCAAACAGAAGAGAATCACCCTGTGCTGTTCCACTCCGGCCACGTCTCACTCCAGTCTCGCTATTATTTCACTGACAAAATGCCTGCTTTTCGTATTTGCACCTGGAGTCACAAATCAGTCACAACTGGTTCCTGAGCGCCGTCTGCATTGTGATTAGCAGACCCCGGAGAGGTAACCAGCCAGCACCAACCTTCTTGCATTCTGCTCGCACTCTTGAAATTGATCTTGCTTCTCACATTTCTCTCCCGCTTGCTTTCCCATTCATGTGCCCCCCTACACACACACACACACACACACACACACACACACACACACACACAAACCCACACACTGTACTTATACTAGGCCTTGAGAAGATGGGGTTATGTTCATTTATTTAACATGACAAAAATAAATCAATAATCTAGATATATCCCCTTGTGTAGCTTGAGTATATCTCAATTTCATCCCACCCAGGAGGGTGGCATTGCCTATCTACATGCATGCTTGCAGCATCCAAAGGGATAAAGTGCCAGGCCAGTGCTACCCAACACCACTTTGTGCAATGATCAAAATGTTTTGTGTCTGTTAATGTGGTGGCCTGGCCACTAGCTGCACCCAGCCACTGAGGACTTGAAGAGCCACTGAAGAGCTAGATTTTATTTCTTATTTATTTATCGTGGTACTAGTAGTTGAACACATGACCTTTGCATTGAGCTGCATCCTCAGCCCATATTTTATTTTTTATTTTGAGATGAAGTCTCGCTAAATTGCCAAGTTCCCCGAGCTGATCTTGAGCTGCTCCTGCCTCAGCCTTCCAAAGCACTGGGTTTAAACCCCTGGTACAGTTAGTGACCACAGTCACGGTGTGGTTCCAGAGTGATGCTGTCCATGCTCAAATGTAGACAAGAATCACCTCATGAAAATGCAGATTCTGGCTCATCGGTGAGGGGAGGGCCCAAGGCTCTGGATCTCTAACAGTTCCCCAGGGGCGTCAATGTGCTGGCCCCTGGTCAGCCCTCCCATAGTATTGGCCTCATCATACACGGGGCTCCCCAGGGAGCTGTGGAAAGTGCTGGCACCTGGGTCCCACTGCAGAGTCTGGGGCAGCCGGCCAGGCTGCTGCCTGGACACCAAGATTTTAAACAGTCCCAGGTGACCCTCGCCTGCAGCCTTGGCCACCCACACAGTACCGCAAATGACCTATTGAAGGCTTTTTAAAATAACCCATCATCCCAGAGAACAGAGCAGTAGCCTTCTAAGAATCTCCGAAGGGATGTGGCTGGCTCAGGGCCAAGCCTGTAGGGAGTTTAGATTGATTCTGCCCACCTTAATTAGAAACAGGAAACAAGCTTTGAGGGTTCACCAGTTGGATCTGGTGTGGCTCTAGAGACAGGGCGGTGTCCCCAGTCCAGAGTTGAGCTGTCCGTGAGAATCACGGGGAGATACGCGGCCTGTATCTGCCTGCTCCGTCCTGGCCCCCAATGAGGACTCTGTCACTACAAGGCCCTACATGTGGTGGCCTCCTGCTCCTCCTGCTGGAGACTCAAGGCCACAGGGGACTGAGACCCTAGAGTCTGGAGCCAAAGCGCCTGGGCTTGAGTTCTAATCAAGTTGTTCACTAGGTTTGTCTTGTGCAAGTTTGATTTCCTCATCAGTAAAGTAGGGTAAGTATATGCTTTTCTCCCCAAATCGTGTACACAATGGTCTTGTTCCCACTGCTGTGGGCAGTGCTAAGTGTCAGCTGTTACTTTTACTTCCTCACCATGTCTCCATCCCATCCTCTGTGCTTGAATACCACTGAACCCCTCCTTGTTTCCTTAAGTGCACCCCAGGTCCTTTGTACATGCCAGATGCCAGTGTTTTCAGCATGGAATTATTTCCTTCTCCTTTAGGCCTAGTTATTATCCTTTTAACCTCTTTAGATCCGTCTGAATGTCCCTTCCTCTGGGAAGCCTTTCATCTTTGATTTTTCTCAGTCCATGCATATTAGCATTTGGTGTTGTTAAGTATTTACTTATTCAAAAGATATTGTGCACCTACTATATGTTATGCATGATCCTTTGCCCTGGGACTTCGTCAGATCACAAAAAATCCTTGAAAAAAGAGAAAAATTTATGAAGTTTACATTCTGGGATAGACTGACCATAATCAGGGAAATATGACAGAGATAAAAAGAGACCAGGAAGGTTGCTGAAGTGGGTGGGCTAGGAGGCCATCAGGGACATCTGTGCAAAGCCCTGGAGGAAGTCGCAAGGACACCTGGGGGAGCAGTGGCGCAGGCAGAAGGAATAGCAGGTGGACAGGCAAACTGCAGTTTTGTATTTTGCGCAATCACGGGCTGAACTGCTCGCACACCAACAACAATTATAAACTCCAGCGCATGAGCAGGAAACAACATTTTGTTCTTAACATTCATCTAGTTGGCGTGTAGTAGATCTCAGTTAGTATGCACTGAATGCATGCACTTCCTGGGTTTGCTGGCGAATCTGAGTTAGTGCTGGGGAACCAGAAAGACCCACGGAAAGATCCATTGCTATCAATACCTCCCACCTGTTGGCAGTAACTGTGCCAGGAGAAAAATCTCTTGAAGCAAAATGCTGTTCTTTGCTTTTTCACATTTCCTTTCAATGGTCTCTCTTCTCCCCAGCTGGAGGATCCACCACACAAGAGAGGATTAAGATTGTGTGGAAGGAATGCAGAGAGCAAAAAAAGTGCAGGTGTTCAGATTTTAACTCTTGAAACAGGTGCTTGAAGCCCATTTCTGAGAATTCAATAGTCAGGAAAGGCAGCACTTCTGATGTCAAAGCTGGTGTTTGTGAAAGGAAAACATGTAATAGCTTTATGGAAAATTTTTTCCTCCTCCAAATCAAAAGGCAAAGCTGTGGAGAAGGGCAGAGATTTATCTGCGAGTAGGCTCAAAGCATGCCGAGCCTGAGCAGTGTGGGAGCCAGGATCCTCCCTGCTGGGTTGCCAGAGCAGAAGGGTGCTGGGCACCACTTCAGTGAGGTGGCCGCCCTCCCAGGAGTGTGCTGAGCAAAAGGAACCAGCGCAGGGAACCGAGGTACACCGAGACCAGGACCGTGGGAAGCCCCCAGTCCTCACCCTGAAGGGACGGGGCAGAGGAGCCAGGGCTGAGGCAGAGAAGGAGCAGGGTTGAAATCACTCCTTCCTCTTCTCCCACTGCCCATGCCGGCTGCTGCCTCCTCGTGGCCAAAGCCCCTGCTGTGAGGTGGGCAGGCACTGTGGGGTGTCCCCCACATCGCCTCAGAGGCCAGCCACAGCTGCAGGAAGTTCCCTGGAAGCTCCAACTCGCTCTGAAATGTTCCACCTCTTGTGCACTCCAGTGCTGCTCTACCTGGAAACGTGGGGCAGGTAAAGCCCCCAGGGCAGCGTTGGCATCAGTGCCTCTCAGGGAAAAGTACCTAGGGCCACCTGTACCCTTCTCAGAAGTCCTGACAGGAGCGCCCATGTAGACGACATACCCCCACTGGACATCCGCGCCTTCCCTGTCCCCACTCCCTGCTCACCTACTTGGAGACGAGACCAGCTCTACCTCAGGTTGGGTTCTCTGCTGGCAGAGTCTGAAATGGAGTTGGAAGGGCAAGATGTTTACTAAGAAAACAGACCCTGTGGGGAGAGGAGAGGAAGTAGTTTTGGGCAGAGGGAGACACTGAGACCCGAGTGGAAGCAGCAAAGCCTTGGGCAGCCCAGAAGGGAGCTTCCTGCTGTGTCCTCTGTGGGGCTGACTGGCCAGGCCTCTGGACCCACCTGCTACATCTCAAGGTGTGTCCTCAGGCGACACAGCTGCTCTCTGCCATTGAGGCAGAGCTTGGAGGAGCAGACCTAGGAGCCATCAGTCCTCCTTGAAGAGGGGTGTGCACAGAGTTTGCCACGTTTGCCTCAACATCCCCAAGAGGCAGGCAGGCTGAGGCTGTCCTTTGGGGCCCAAATAAAAACGGAGGTACAACGGGCAGCTTCCTGGGGTGCTGGGCACATAGAGTGGGCAAGGGTGGGGGTGGGGCACCAGCACATTCACCCCACAAGCACAGCTCAGAGCGGGCGCCAGGGCCCCAAGAGACCTGTGCAGTGCACACACGGCTGTCTGCCCATTCCCCTGGAGCAGGGCACACCTGTGTGGACCACACCCCTTCCTGCTTCCCAGACTCTCAGGGGGCACTGCCCATGGTGGTGGTGGGGGTGTCTTCCTGCCTTTACTCAGGAGGAACAGATCCTGCTTCACACCAGCTCTCAGCTGCCTCCTGAGCTAGGAGGAAGTGAAATCTACCCACATTTGGACACGGTCTCCTTTACATCTTTTACAGCACTACACAGAAAATAAACATCATTTAGGGGAGCTTGCTATGCCTTCTGGCACCACCCTTTGCATTTGGGATGATTACCTCATTTAACAGCTGAGAAAATGTGATGAAGAGGGGTTAAGTGACTTATCCAGAGTCATACCACCAAAAACTGACAGAACTAAGATTTAGAGACATTCCGACTGACTGCAGATTGCACAGTCCTAGATGGTGTGCAGAACGGCTCAGGAGGTCCGCTATCTTTAGATTCCCATTTTTGTACCCACTCCTACAAGGCAGAGCAGTAGCCCCAGATTGGGATTCCCAAGTCAGACAGAGATAAATGGACTTTCTGGCGGCTTCTTAAGCGCTGTCTTCAATCACATTGTAACAATCCCTGCCTTGCCCATCACCGCCTCTCCTCGTGCCTCTTCTAATTTCCCTCCATATCCTTTATGATAAGCCACCGCACAGAGGGTGATTTACACTCCCCACTCTCATCTGCCTGGCGTTTAAAAAAGGAGAAGAATTAAATTGGACCGTGCACTCCAGGAACCCGTCTCTGACTTGAGCCCTCCTTTACCCGGTGATGCATCACGCTGCGTTCTAATGGCTTCCTAATGTGCAACTTAATCTGCCATTAAACTGGCTCGCTGCGCGCCCTGGCCAGACTCCTCAGCCTGGTCCACTGGCTGAGTCCTGCCCTGTCTGTGGGGCACCCCGTTTTCTGATCAGGGAGGATCCCAGGACCAAGGGCAGCAGCTCCCCGTGCTTCTGGGCCTGAGAGCTGGGAGGTGACCAAGAGTAGTGGGTAGGGACTCCAGCCTTTCCCGCGAGGGCCACAGCTCTTGCTCAGCTCCCCAGAGGGCTGATTTGGGGAGGATGTGGGCCTGGATCCCCTCCATGTTGGACGCCAGCTAGGAATGGAGAATTGCATGTATCATCCTCCCCTTTGAAAATGTCAACATCTATTTTAAAACATTTTTTTCAACACCAGGCAGACCGAATAAAACATGTCATCCAGCAGCACTGGCCCCCACTGCCAGCTCCTTCCAGAGAGCCCGAGACGCCCCGCTGTGCTGCTCCAAGCCCCAGAGAGCTCCTCCGGCTCTGCTCAGCATGGAGAGGAAAATAATAAAGCGGCCACTTTGCCATCCAATTAGCAGCTGCTGCACATTCCTTCCTGCTCCCCTCAGAGGAAAAAACAAACAGGAAAATCCAGCCTTGTTTTGATTTGGATCAAACCAGCAATGTCACCACCTATTTGAGGCACTCTAGGGTTGCCGTGCCTCACACTGGGCTCCTCCTGCCCGTGGGTCTGGGTGCCAAGCTGCAGCCTCACAAGCCCCTCAGCAGCCCCTGAGGGAAGGGCAGCCTGGTGCAGGGACAAGGCTGGGCAGCTGGGCAGCTGGGCCAGGTGGGAGGGGTGTCGCCATGGTAACGGGCAGCTTCCAAAGTCGCCATCCTTTGGAGACCTGTGCAGGGCTCACAGGCTTGCTTTCACAGCTGGTCCACTGGGTCAGGCCAACATCACAGCAACATACTCCCTTAAGGTCCTGAAAGGTGCCACTCCCAAAAGGCGGCATAGAATGGGACTCTGCTCCCAAGCTGCCTGGACTTTGGGGACACTAAGCATCTGCCTGAGCTGGGCCAGGTCCTTAACCCCTCCAGCTGCAGTTTCCTTATCTGTAAGGTGGAGATGAAGTTGTGCCGCCTCTAAAGCTAAGGACTGAATGAGTTAACATGCACAGCACACCTGCCAAGGACCCTGGCAGGTGGCAAGCGCTATCTGCGTAAGGGTTAGTTCTAATAATTGTGCTGGTTAGCTTTTTGTTGTCAAGACACAGTACCCGATAGCTGTGACCATAAGGAGGAGAGGGTTAATTTGGCTCACAGTTTGTAGAGGTTTCAATCCATAGTCCCCTGGCTCCAGGGCAGGGCGGCATGGCAGAGGGGTGTGGTGGAGCCAAGATGCTTAGTTCATGGCGGCTGGAGAACAAAGGAGGGAAACAGTGCACGAGAAGAAGGGGCCAGGGACCAGACATAGACCCCAAGCAAGGCCACACCTCCGTGACCTACCCAGACACACCAGGAAGTTGGCTATTTCAGTCCCCTGGGCAGCTCTCACGCCAATCGAGTCTTCAATCCACCTTAACTGCCACAATAATCATTATCATAATTATGAGGGAGAACTTCCTGTTCCCTGGGCTTGGAGAGGTGGAGGGTCCTCAGTCCACTGGCTCCCTCACTAAGCCTTGGACCAATTCGTTCCAGGATGCCAGGCTTCTTGCCCCTTTTATCACTTTGTCCCCTCCATTTAGTGCACCCTCTCCCTCCATCTCTTCCATTGAAATTCCACACACAGCTTTCAAGCCCAACTCAAATACCGCTTCCTCCTTCACACCAGACAATTATTTCCACTCTCTCCTGAAGGCACTCCACACTATTGGCACACATTCTAGAGCACTTATCACAATCTGCCTTAGAGCCTAGCTATGTGTGAATATGTCTTATCTCCCTGGAGATGGTGACCTCATCTCATTCTTTAGCTCTACTGTAGCAGTGTGTCTTTGACATAATAGGTGTTAAGTCAATATTTACCAAAGACACATTAAGTGAATAAATGAATTCGAGCCCCTGAAATAACCAGAGAGCTTCTGCCAGAGTATGTCTGAAGTTTGAGAGCTCTTAGCTTGAGGGCATTTGGACTTGGCCAAGGAAACTCAGCAGCTATCAGATATAAAGGTAATAAACAATTGCATTTATTGAGTGCCTGCTGGATGCTGGCCTAAACTACTATAGAATACAAAGGGTGATCAAAAGAATGGTGAATATTTAAATTAAAAAATACTTATTAAAATAAAGGATACATTGCAAAGAACAATGGGAGTATTTCAAGGAGAAGTTGATGGTAGTGTGTCTTTTACTGTAATAATTATTTAAAAATTAAATATTCACCGTATATTTTGATCACACCTCACAGTCGGAAATCTTCAAACTGTCTTATGAAATCGATTCTGATTTATCGTCTCGAGATGGCAGCTAAGAAGACTTGAGGTTCGGAAGGCTGGGGTAACGGGCCCGAATACCTACAGCTGGTCACTAGCGGAGGTGGGATTTGACCCCACTAACTTGGATCCCATGGAAGCAGACACAGAAAGAAGGTTTGAGTGCAAGTAGTTGACTTCAGAGGTGGTCCCAGGGAGCACTGGGAGGGGGATGGAGAAGTGAGACAGAGGGAAGGAAGCAGTGACAAGCATGTTGGTAAGCAAGTCACCTCTGTGGGTGACAGAGGACCGACGTGCTGGAACTATGCAGAGACTGTGTGGGACATGCCGCAGAGTTATCCCCAGAGCCAAGGAAGCTTTGTGAGTATCCACCAATTTCCTGCCCCGACACCACAGGCGCTTCCAGCGTGGTCAGTGCCAGGCCACACACACTCCTGAGCCCAGGGAGAGCCCCAGACAGAGCGGCAGATGTGTCCTGAGAAGCTGGAGTTTCTCTTCCCACCAGCCTGCCATTCAGCTCTGCTCACAAGAATGCACACAGCTTCGGGTGCTCTTGTCTGGGCTGGAGACACCTACTTCATGGGCATTTTAACCCACGTTAATTATTCTTATTGCTATTTTGGTGACCTTAGTATCCTACTTTATATTTCTCAAAATGCAGACACACATCATGAACTAAGTCTGCTGTGGGAAACATTCCCATTTTGGAACAAGTGAGCAGAGAGAGCTTGGAAGAAGTGAAGAGCCAAGGTCAGGGTCTCCTGGTTGGCTGATGGCAGCTCAGTAGCCAGATGCAGGTCAGGGCATCCACAGATTCAGAAGTTGGTTTCATTTTATTTCTATTTATTCATTTGTGGGAGGAAAATATTGGCCTGTTGGTCAGCCCGATGAGTGTCAGAAATGAGCTCTTCTTGTGGAATTAGAACCTTAAGCCTTTTAGAGAAGTGCCTCATGGACATGCAAGGAGGCTCCTTCCCTCACATTCTTTTGGCACATGGTGATGCGGGACAGAGAGAACCCAGCCAAGAAACATGGGGCCCTGCCAGTTTCCCTTCCTGCCTTCCCAGGCAGCTTCCCAACAGGAGGCATGGACTAAAAGTGAAGAACTGAGGATTGGGGGACAAATGGGATTGGGTCTTAGTGTCCCCGGGCCAGCCACGAGGACATTGGGATGAGGTACTGAATCACTCTGAGTTTCGGTTTGCTCATTAGTAGAGTGAGTATAAACAGCATCTACCTCCTAGGAGTTAGGTGGGCTGTCATGGTTTGGATCAAGAATATGCCCCAATTCTCAGGCTGTCAGAGACAGGGCTTTGGGAATGCGATTGGAAGGTGGGTGTACCACACTCAACAGCTGAGGGGGCTGTTGGGGGAGGGGTCTGGTTGGAAGAGACAGGTCACTGAGGGTGTGATCTGGAAGTGTGTCTCTCCCTTCCTGCCTCCTCCCTGTCTCTCTGTTTCCTGGCTGCCATGGAATGGGCAGCTTCTCCTCCACACAGACCCTTCTACCATGCCCTTTCTGCCTCGGAGCTAGCTGATCGTGGACAGTAACTGTGAGCTGAACAGACCTCTCCTCCTTTAATATGTGGGTGTGAGGTGTTGTGCCTCGGTGTCAAGGGACATGACTAAGACGCGGGCATGCACCAGCTGGCACAGTGCCTGGCTGCAAACCAACCAAGACAGTCTGGTTTAGGGACAATGCCTGTTTCTTTGGGGAGACATAAGAGAAGCCACCAAAGAAGGTTGAGGGACTGAGCATCAGCCACTCTACAGGATCTTGTTGAGTTTTAAAGAAAGTTGTCTACCTCATATAGGAAGGTGTGTCTGTTCTTAACATCCCAGCAAGGAAGGAAGCAGATACGACCGTTCATAGACGAATCTCGTTGCAAACTTCTCTTGGCATGGAAATGTTCATTCACGGGTGAATTAAGTGACTTTGTCACCTGCTGATTTTCTTTAGGAAGAATCTACAGACATGCCTAGATTCTTACATCCTGTTCGTGAAAACATGGTACATCTCTCCCAGGTTTAAGCCAACTCATATACTGTGAAAACCTTTAATTTCACCAATGAGAGTCCACTATTGATATTCCTCAAGCCAATCAACAAGCCAGTTGTCTTAGTTACTTTTCTTGTTGCTGAGACAAAATATCTGACACCCAAAGTTAAAGGAGGAAAGGTTTACTGTAGCTCACAGTTTGTAGACATTTTAGTTCATAGTTGGCCAGTTCCAAGGCAGGGTGGCCTGGCAGAGGAGAAACAGTCCATGGTGGGCAGAAGGCAGCAAGGCGACAAAGCAGGAAAACAGTGAGGAAGCAGCAGCAAGCCTGCCTTCTTCCTGTCTCTTTATATTCATTCAGGCTCCCCACCTCTTGGGCGGTGCCACTCACACTGAGGGTGGAGCTTCCCATTATCCACACCCAGAACTATGCTAAACCAATCAGTGGACTAATTTATTAATCACACACCCTTAATCCCAGCATCACACAATTTAATCCCAGTATCACACACCATAACTCCCACCTATGAGTCCATAAGGCTTTAGGGGAACATCTAGACACAAGCCATAAAACCAGTGTATACACACACACGCACACACACACTTTTTGACATTGTGGAGGCTACTTAGCAAAGATGGTTGTTACTGCAGATGTGGGAAATGAACAGGCTTGCAGCAGCCAGTTCTAGAACATGCTGTCTGGCTGCTCATCACTACCAGATTATAGATATCACACTTGCTACACTGAAGGACTTGAAGGAAAACTAAAGACATCATATACACCAGCCTACAGTCACTGCAGGTGCTGTTAGCCCTTGGAAAGGACTACCCCACATCACCATCATGACTTGACCCCTTGCCTGACCCTCACTGTCCACTCTGACCTATTTTTTAAGGCAAACGTTAATGTGGTGAAAGCTAAGTGACTGTATAACATCCAGCCAACTAGTACTTCCAAAGACTAAGATGAAAAGAAGTCTGTATTTCCTAAGCATGACTGGGGATGAAAGAGCAGTGGTGGGAGGTGTGAGAAGCTACCCAGATGCCCCTAAGGAGTGAGGTTCTTCCACCCAAGCTGCTGGCAGAGCTGCCTGGCGACAGCCCTCACTGTTTGTCTCCTGAGGGCCTTGCCTGGGCTCAAGAGAGCACCTGGATGAAGATGAGCTACCTTTCCTGCAGGCTGAATCTGTTGGGGGGCATAAAGCCCCACCCTTCAGCCCCAGGGCAGATGACTCTGAGGGATAGTCCCCTGTGAGGCCTGAGCCTTCCCCGTGACTGTACTGTAGCTTAACTTCCCCTCTCCCAATCCAGCTTCCTTCTCTTCCCTTCCCCAGATGCTGACCCCAAGAAAAGGCTGAAAACCTGCTGCTCACCATCTCCGTCTTAGAGTCAGCTTCCCGGGGAGCCCAACCTGCAAAAGGAAGGAGGGAAAAGCTGAACTTGTTGGGAGGACAAACTTTCTATGACCTCTTAGGGTCCCAGCTCAGTCTGAGGAGTACATGACACAGACAGGTTAACCGGAGAAACACATGGAAGGTTGTTTAATAAGAGTTTTACACAACATAGGCACCCTTATAAGGAAATGAAGATCACAAGAAAAAGTTAGACCTGAGTGTTTTTATTTTTTATTTTTATTTTTAAATTTTTATTTATATTTATTTAGGTTTTTTTGAGACAAGTTCTTGCTTATATAGTTCAGGCTGGCCTTGAGCTCACTCTGTATCCCAGGCTGATCTCAAACTCACAGCAATCCTCCTGCCTCAGCCTCCTGAGTGCTGGGACCACAGGAGTGTGCCACCACACTGGGGGAGACCTGAGTGTTTTATGCCAGGTTTGGTGAAGAGTGGAAAATCGTAGGACAAGGCAAAAACAAAAGGGTGTGAGCTACAAGTTGTGAACTGCGGGAAACCCAGTAAGGCAGCTCCATTCGGAGTCTTCTTGGGTCCTGTCTTTAGAGGCAGGGATGCTCCTTTCCCCTGGGTCCAGGAGGGCACCCCTCACATGAGGGTCTTAGGACCTCTGCAGGGGGACGCCGAAGTCCTTCCTGCACTCACTGCCTCTCACATTCCTTTGGCTTAAAATATTCCACAAA
This sequence comes from Hystrix cristata, assembly GCA_004026905.1. Lineage (NCBI taxonomy): Eukaryota > Metazoa > Chordata > Mammalia > Rodentia > Hystricidae > Hystrix > Hystrix cristata. The sequence goes on from PVJO010019480.1 coordinate 13,530, forward strand.
CCATGGTGCCATCTTTTGCGGCGATGTGTTCTGCACCTCCCATTAAACTACAGTGCAATTTACCTTATGCAGAATTTAGAGATGGGGTCACAGAGAGTGTGGGATTCCGACTGTCTTACTGGCTTCCCTTCGCCCCACAGCAGCAATTGCTCCGGAGCCTTCCGGGCTTCAGTATGGTTTCAAAGCCTGTCAAGTGATTCCAGTGCCCAGGCAGGAATGTGAACTACTGGGACAGAGTAGAGAAGCAGCACTTCCCTTAGAAAAAGAACTCTGTGGGCCTTACTGACCTACGCAAACCCTGGCTCACCCTACACCCCAGTGCTCAGGCATCTCCATGGCAGGGCGAGGAGATGTTCAAGCGCATCGCATGATTCTCACCCCGCGACAAGAATTTTTAGTCTACACAGAAAACACTTTCCTGTTACAAGGCTGATTCCGTAGACCTGGGTGAGCCCCTAAACTGAGATTACTCACTTGCTTCCCAAGAATGCTGGTGCCACAGGTCCAGGATTCACACTCTGAGCGGCCTGAGTCCGGGCCAGAGAAACGAGGAACTGATGGAGTCCCCAATTGTCCTGTCCAAAAAGAAGCCGGACGATGGCAATGTGCCCCACTTCTGTGGATGCCAGGAGTATTCCTTTCACCTAGACGAAGTCACAGATTGGAGGTCGCTCTCAAAGTGGTGTATGAAGAGCTCCAGCCATTGTGTAGATCAGGGCCTCCGTGCAGGGCAAAGGTTTACAAAGCCGGGACTCAGCTCTCTGGGGAGTTGATTTGCTCAGCCCAAGGGCCAGCGATGTGGTTTCTGTTCCTGGGTGTGTCACTGGCTGCTTGTGCGACACTAGATGAGGCCCATCTGCTCTCTTAGCTTCGATCTACTCCGTGGTGAGATCAGTGCAATACCTACGGGTCTACCTCATGGCCACAAAACAGTTAAGACAAAATATGCTGAATTGGTATATTGATTTTTTTCAAGTTAAAATCACCTGAGGAACTGTAACTTCAGAAAGGGCCACTTGGCCACGAGGACTCTCTGTGAGTGAGGCCCTTCTCACACCAAGGCTAGAAAGCCACTATGACCACCAGAGACCAGCAACTGCAGCCACAGTGAGCCTGAATGAACATGCTCTGAAGTAGCCCATGTCTTTCACGAGCTTCTACACGCCCCCACCATAGATCTCCTAGTGACATCCCGAGAATATACTTCCCTAGTCCAGATATCTGTTTGCCCTTGTCACTGCTTTACGAATTTATTGTTCTTTGCCTAAATGTGTAAAAGCTTCATACTTTGATCATTTCTTCAGACTTTTCTCTCTTGTGAAATGCCCAGGAACAAATAAAATTAACACAAGTTTTATGCTTTTCTCTTGTTAGCCAGCTCTTACCTCAGAGGTTCCTAGATCCAGCCAAAGAGCCCAGCTACGAACTGAGGGTGTAGAGAGCAGTCTCTCTCTTCCCTCAGTGTAGCTTTGGGACATTTCAACACAAAGGCCCTTTTCATAACAAAATTCCACCCCAAGTATTGTTCTGGTTATTTTTGCAGATTTCAACCCGTCCCCCAGTTTGCCTACATCTTCCAGGTGAACCAAGATGGAGCATGTGTATCCTGCCCTACAAGGCCCCCCACTCCATCAGTCCCCATTTCCTGAGCACGCCAGGAATGGGTGAACTGGGCACCCTGGAGGCATAGACAGGGACCAGGTGGAAATGATGAATAGCAAGTGAATGATGTAGGGACTGAGTTCTTTAAAAGAACCCTCTAGAATGTGGAAACTAAGGATACTTCCCCAAGAGTGGTGGAAAGAGAGTACCCAAGTAAAGGGTATGAGCACATGAACAGATTTCCTTCCTTCTTTCCTCCCTTCCTTTCTTCCTTCCTTCCTTTCCTATCAAGGATTGAGCCCAGGGATGCACTTTGCTACTGAGTTACATTTTTGTTTTTTATTCTGACTCAGTCTTGTTAACCTGGCCCAGGCTGGCTTTGAATTTCTGCCTCAGCCTCCTAAGTAGCTGGGATTATTTAAGGGTTAGCAAGGATCCAGGTTGGTAGCACACAATGCTGGGCTAGATCATTACAGGGTATTTAGAACAAGGCCCCTAAACTAATTCATTCTTGTAGGGAAACTGAAGGTCCCACTGAGGAAATGTATCAATTAAGCATGTTAGCATCTTTCAGTCACAGGTAAAGGAGACAACAGTCCCAAAGAGACTGAACCTCACTCAGCCCAAGCTGGGGTGACTTTGGCAGTTGAAGTGACAAATGATTAGCCCACCTGTAGACAGAACAGTCCCCGGCAAGCCTCCCTCACCAGAGGTGTCATAAATTAATCTTTAATTTCCACCACTGGGTCTGCGGCACAGCTAATCACGGCCACTAATTGCTACGACAAGCTTCTCCCTTCTCTTTTTATGCTTCCATATTAGCCTGTTTAGTATGCTTTGTGTCTGTTTATTTTATAGCCGGAAATACTTTTAATAGCCTAGTAAATTGAAAATGGACTTTACTACCATCTGACTTTACCAGAGTTTTACAACCATTCAATTAATGGTATCAGTAATCTTCCTTCATAATTAGGCAGTTAGTAGCTTTGTCAGGCACTGCTGTTAACTAAATTAGGACTCAGCATCCACCTAATCGTATTTTGGGGGGCTCCAAATGGGAAACTAGCCAGCTTGGGGGCTGCCAGGATGGAGTGCCACGATTAGCTGGCTGTAAATACCGCCTGCAAATATATGGTTTATTATGGTGATAACGGGCGTTTGTAGCTGACATAAATCTGAGCACTCCTGCTGACAGAGGAGAAACGGTTTCCCTCGGTTGCTAGGAAATAGAGTGAGTTCCTGGGTCTCACATGCTCCACTGCCTTCTCCCGGCAGCTGATGAATTCTCCACTCTAGGGGAGAGCAGCTGCCAGCCGCCCCACAGCACAGGTAGTGAGTCTCCAATCCAGTTTCCTGCAGTGCAAGACCAGGTGAGCCGGGGAGATGACGCCAGCGGGTGCGCTGAGGGAAGGGGCCATCGGGGTTGGAACAAGACAGGAGAGGCGGTCATGCTCTGAGGGCTGATTCTGAATGTCGGAAAACAATCACAGTCTCTCGTATGCCCGAGGTTTTCTGCCAACTGTCAGACTTTGAAAGGAGACAGATTGTTTCAGTGCGTGAGAAATTGGCAACTGGTAACATATAACCCATATATTTACAGCAATTAAATCCTCCAAGTATATTTCAGTATTGAAAAAATTAAGTTCCTTTTAAAAAACAGGTAAATGTTCCTTGTTAGACATAGTTCAACAACCCAAATATCTTCCGTCCTGGGAAAGCAGAAGGGTGGTAATTGTATAACGCACACACATTTGAGTGAAATTTGAGAAGAGCATCCACTTGGATTTCTGACACTTCCCTGAATGTCCAGATAGAGGATCCAAACACAGACCAAGACTGCGCCTCCATGTAAAAGCCTGCATGTCTGCCAGCTTTCTGAAGTGTCTGAAGTCTGGCAAAACGTGAACTCTGATTGAGTTGTGAGGTCCTCAGACACCAAAAGATGCTCAGAAGAGACTGGAAAGAAGTGTCTCAGGGTGACAGACAGGCATGCCCTGCCTTGGGCTGAAGCAGAAGTGGTTTTGTTAACTTTTGTCGCGACATCATCATTAGAGAAGGAAAAGGAAATTCGAGTTAAGGCACTACAGCTGCTTCTCACTAGCTGGGTGACGCAGGCCATTCGCTTACCTCCCTGTGTCTGTTTCTCCCGCTTTCCTTGTGGAATGATGGGGACGAAAGGACAAGCTGTAAAGACACTTAGCACAGTGAGGAATCATTGTAGATGTGCAGCAAATGTCAGCTTCATTTCTTCTTTCCTCCTTCCTAAAATACCCTCAGCAGACTCCACACCCTTCCATCCAGTTCAGCAAATGCCAAGTTCTATAGAAGACCCCAAATTAGGTCCTTCTCAAGATTCTTTCAGTCTACTGGAGTTTTTGTTTCTCCAGAAATGTCACAGTCAGGGGAAGCAAGGTCTTTTCTCCAATCTGGGTAAACAATCCGTGAATTTTCCACCATGTGGATCTCCCTAAAATGTCCTCTGACAGGTGTCCATATCATGCGACAAAAGCAAACTTAAAGCAGAAATCAGCTCCGCAGTTGAGGGGATATAAAGTCATGAAACTTGTGAGCAGCCGGCTGATATTTATCCAGTCCCAGAGTAATAAAAATTGTATCAGTGGACACAGTCTTTTCCGCCACCAGAGGACCAAGCACAAATAATTCCCACCAGCATAGACAAGAGAGCCAGCACCATGTCCTGCTCATTGGTAAGAAACCTAGGGAGGTCAGGAAGATGCAAGGAAGATAGGGGAGGCTGGAAGGTGGCTGGGAGAGGTGGCGGGAATCCAAGTGGAAAGGGCTCTGTAGGTCACTTTAGGGGTCAGACTTATCCTAAGGGCAACAGGAAGGATCAGAGCATGTGCAGTGTATGACAGGTCAGGTCAGATGATAGGTGACAGAGTAGGACACAAGGGCAACACAGGCAGAGGTCAAGAACTACAATGGGAGAGAATGTGCCATCGCCTGGTGTGAGCAGCCTGCAGCATGGGGTGGTGGCGTGGGGGTGGCAGCTGAAGGCACCAGGCAAGATCAGACAGTTCCAGACTCGAGTGAACAGCCTGTAAAACTCTGAGGCATACTTGGCCGTTTCAGGCTCGACAGAGGAATGAGGCTGTGTACGTGTAATTTATGTATGTGTTTGAACTCTGGGCTTGCAAATAAATTTAGTTCCTGGCCACCAGCCTGAGCATGTGTGTTGGGCTGGAGGGCTGCCACGGAGGACAACCAAAGTGGAAATTGAGAGCAGATGACATCCTGTGCAATTGCTCTTTGGAGAAAAGCCACCACCCACCATTGCCCCCCCCACCCATCTCCTACTAACCCACTCCTCCCAGCCTTGGAGAGACCACGTCGGGCAAACTAAGGGCTATAGCTTGGTTTCCGTGCCCCAGTTACTCTGTCTTTCTTACCGGGTCACATGTATACACTGTGTGAGCTTGGGCAAATTAATCTCTCTGCAGCCTCAGTTTTCTGATTGTAAAATGGCTATGACACAACTACCTACATTAGCAGGGTTGTTGTGAGGATTAAATAATCCAGTAAACAGCAGTGTGCTGCTTAATGGTGGGAAAACAGAGAAATGCATCATTAGGTGACTGTCTCGTGGACATAGCTGAGTGTACCTAGGCAGACCGAGACGGCACAGCCCACTACCCAGGCTGGATGGGACACACGTGTCATGAGACCTATTGTTCCCAGGACCCTGATGACTAGAACAACAGGAGATCAAGTCAAGCACAAGGGAAAAGGATGCACTCGAGCGGCTCCTCAACACAAGGCACGCAAGGCTGCCGCTGACCTAACACAGCGTACTTTCCTTATGTAGGAGTATGTGCTAAAAGAATGAAAAAATTATAGTACAGATAATCCATAAAGTAGTACCACAGTCATTTGTTGTTATTTTCAAGTCTTCTGCACTCTTCATCACTGTATGTGCTATACTTTTGTACCACTGAGAGCATAGTAGGTCTACACAAGTGTCACCACAGATTTCTGAGTAGGTGTTGTGCTGTGACATTGCAACAGGTGTGGTGTCCCTTAGGTCACAGGAACATCAAATATATCTTACAACCTGATGGGACCACCATTGTGCATGCGATCCACTGGTCCCTGAAATGTCACTGTGCAAACCCAGCCTGACAAGCAGCGCTTGTCCAAAACTCACTGCTGTCACTCTTCCTGTCACACAGACTCAGCACAACCACTGGACACTGTTCATTCAGCAGTCATTAATGTCACCTTCTGTGGGCTAGATGCCAGAGACATGAAGACCTGTAGCCCACCATCTCTGATCTCCAGGATTGCCCCAATATTTGCATTTTAAAGTAGAGCCTTAAATAATCTAACTCCAAAATGGAGAAGAAATGTGTGAATTTCCTACATCTTAGTAAAGCCAAGCGATGTACAGTATAAGGAGCCTTCTAGACAGGAGATTGTTGCTTTTTTTCACCCCCCTGAATCCAAGGAATTTCCCTTCCCCACTCTCAATGACTCAAAGAAATAGTCCCTACCATTGCCATTCCTTTTTTACAGACTGAGGGAAAAATATTATATTTACTTACTCTACTAATAGTTACACAACTAACAAGGGCAGAGGTGGGATTGGAAACTATTATCCAACTGCAGAACTCAGTCTCTAAACCACTGCAGGTTATATTGTCTCAGGGTAATAAACATGGGCGCCAGGCAAGTAGAAGCTGGTATAAATTGCAGCAAGACTAATTAAGGAAGGTCATTTTGAAAGTAGGGACTAAGACAAATGTGAGAGGGTCAGTCAGGGAAAATGGTGACACTCTCCGTAAGTTTAAGGTATTTTGTCTGGAGGCAAGAATTCAATGAAATAATTTCTCAAAGTACAATACTGATGAAGACCCATAGGATACATGCCATTCTGCCTCCCAGGGCCTAGAGTCCAGAGACATCACTTGCTACCTTTGATTGCCCTGGAAATCTTTCAACACCAGGTCACCTTTTCACCAGTTTCCAAGGGAATGAAATGCTCTCCAGCTTCCTGAACAATTCTGACCACTGGACACTCTTCAAAACCCCGAAGGGGGGTGGTTAAATCTTAGACACTGGGGATTCTAGTTGGTTCCAACTAAGAGTAGTATCACCCATCCCCAAGGGAGCTGAGAAATGTCCATGGCTGGTTTTGGTTGTTTGACGACCTGGGAGTTTCATTGCATTTCTGGGCAGGCCAAGGTTGCTAAACATTCTGTCATGCACATTGCAGGCTCCTCTTGAAAATCCACTGTAGACATCTGCAAGCCCCAAACCCTCCCCATAGTCACTACCTGGTCATGAAGTCACCTGTAGACTAGCTGAAGCCTAGCTTCAATTAGAGAGCCAGGGACAGGGACACAGATCCATCTTCCCATCACCCCTAGACTTAGTTTCCAGTTACAGTGAGAACAACTTTCCCTTTAGCCTCTGTATGAGTCAGCTAATACCATAAACTAAATGTCTTAAACTACAGACATTTATTTTCCCACAGTTCTGGAGGTCAGGAAGTCCAACATGAAGGTTCTGTTCCTGATGAGGGCTCTCTTCCTGACTTAGAGTTGACCACCATCTCTCTGTGTGTTCACATGACCCGAATGTCACATGTTTGATGGTGAGGAAAAAAGGAAGAGAGAGAAGAAAGATGGAAAGAGGGAGAAGGGGAAGAAGAGCCAGGAGGAGGGAGAGGAAGAGAATTAGTGAGAGGAGGGGAAGAGAAGGACAGAGAGACAGCAAGCTCTATGGTATCTCTTCATATAAGGGCACTAATCCTGTTATGAGGGCCACAATATCAGGACCCCATTTAGCCCCATTACCTCCCAAAGGTCCCAAATGCTATCACATTGGGGCTCCAACATAGGAGTTGTGGTGGACAGTGTTCAGTCTATAGCAGTCTCAATGAGAAATCTGCCTAATGGCCATCTGAATCCTGCAGAAATGACAAGTAACATAGTGCCATCTGCATGCAAAGTCAACAGCTTAGACAAAAAGAAAAAAAACTTGTAACCACAGGCCTCAGCCACAAAAGCAAATCTAGACCCTTTGGGAGAGAGGCACTCAGAAAAAACTCCAGCTCAAAAAGTTGTTTAGCAACCAATGGAATGAAATGTCATTGGCGAATATTCAGACAGTTTTCAGCACATGGTCTTGGCATGGCTCCCTGGAAGCCTCTCTCTGAGGGGCTCACTGACTTCACAATTACTGACAAACTTCAAATGATAAATTTAAGAGCAACAGTGAGGGCAGGGAGCATGTCTGTCTTTTTAGTTGATGTCGAATCCTGTGAATGAAGCTTGTCAATGAAACTCAGCTAGGAACGTGTCCGTGCCCAGTGCTTTTAAAAATAAAGCACAGGCCAAGAGCCAGTGGAACTGAGGCCCCAGGGAGCAGTTGGTTCTGCAGCATCAGCGCCCCTGGTCTGGGGATGACAAGAAGGCAGTGGGGGAGCAGGCCCTGTGGGATCCCATGGCTTTCCCGCCATCACAAATTAGAAAACAAAATTTATTCTAGGTGTGGCAAAAAGCCCAGATTATTTTTTTTACCAGCACTCATGTTAATTTGGTCAGTTAATCTGACCCAAAGTCATAATAAACTCTCATCTTCAAGCAACTGGTCCAGAAACCCCTAATTTGTTTCTCTACATTTCCGTAGAGAGTGAGCTGTCATGGTGTTCTCAAGCTGAGCGGGATGTGTAGGAAAAGAGCGACATAGCATCCTTTTCCCATCAGGAAGTTTGTTCTTCCTGACCCCATTCCTACACCTTTCATGCCTAAACCTGCCGGGATGGGCCCCATACCTGCTCAGGGTCTAGAGCAGGGGTTGGCAACTCAGAGCCATGGGCCAGATCCAGCCTACTGCAGGAGGTTGTAAATCAAGTTTTAGTGGAACAAACCACACTCATTTGTTCACACACTGTCTACACTTTCTTCATACATATGTCTATGTTGTATGCAACTGCAGAGTTGGGTATTTCCAACAAAGACTGGATGGTCCATAGAGTCTAATACATTTATTGTCTGATCCTTCAAGTAAAAGTAAGTCTATCTTACTTCCAAAGGGCAAGAAGGGGAAAAAAGAATGTAAAACTGACGTGGAGGAAGAAAAAGATCATGGACTTAAAGACCACTTAATTCTCCTAGGAGACTTTGAAACTGACACGAAGTGTGAGAAAACAGAGGTACAGAGAGCTGAAATGACTTGCTCCAGGTCACACATCTGGTAAATATACTGAGGCTGGGACTGGGACTCATTTAGGTCTCTCTCACTCCGAAAGTCCAGGTTTTCCACTCAAGGGGGTGGTGCAACGTGATTTCTCACCCCAGTTAGAATGGTGAAGTTTACATGCCAGTGTGGCTGGGCCATGAGATGCCTGACTATCTAACTGATGAATCTGTGAGGGGGCTTCTGGAAGAGAATAATGTGTAAGTCAGGAGATTAAGTAAAGCACATGGCCCCAGCCGCAAGGGTGGGCATTGTCCAATCTGTTGAGTATCTGAATAGAACAAACGGGCAAAGGAAGTTTGGATTCCATCTCTGCTGGACTGCTGAGCTGGGACGCCCACCTCCTGCCACCAGCATTCCCGAGTCTCAGGCCTTTGGACTGCACCACTGCCTTTCCTGGCTTGCAGATGGCAGATTGCAGGATTCTGCAGCCTCTTTAAGTATGAGCCAGTATCTTCTAATAAATCACCTGATCACATATATTTACCATACATAAGATTTGTATATCTGTATAGACCTTACAGATGAGGTTGGATAAAAATACAATGAATTGTTAATTTTTAAAAAAAAATTATTACAATAAAAGCACACCCTCTTCAAAACAGTCCCCCTTGCTTCCAACACACTTACTCCATTGTTCTAGCCACTTTCTGAGGCAGCTCTGGAAACCTGTTCATGGGTGTCTTTGGTTGTGCGGTTGCAGTCGCCTCGAGCTGCCTTGCTTGGCACAACCGTTTTGACTTTGGGGATGAGCCAGAAGCTGCACAGTGCCAGATCCAATGAAGAAAGTGGATGAGGATGCACCATAATGTTTTTATGAGCCTGCCTTTCCCGTAGATGTCACTCGGCAGCAACATTCTTTTTTTTTAAGCACAACTTGTGAAGATACAAAAGAGAACACTCAGACCTACTTCAGAAAGTGGTGAGGACAATGGGATAAGTGTGTTGGCAGTGAAGGGGAGTGTTTTGAGAGGGACTAATAGCAATGTGTCTTTTACTGGAATACATTTTTAAATTTAAATATTCACTGTATATTTTGATCAGAACGCAGAGATATTTTTCTTACTGGTTCTGTTTCTCTGGAGTACCCTAATGCATGAGTCAAATAAAAAATATTCTTTAATATGGAAGTTTTCAAGTATTACGTTAGGTTTGAATGATGGCACTTTTAACTCTAGGACAAGCCATGTGTTTGCTGTATAAACGAGGCTCCGAAAGAAGTCTGTCAGCTCCCAGAGCTAATAAAGCCAACGTTGCAGCGTGCCTAGATAGCAACACTAGAAATCGAGCTAATAAAGACCACCTCACCTGCGACTGGGTCATGTCTAGAAAACATCCTGATATGAATAAAGTCTGCCTTATAAGCCTTGGCCTCCCCTTTTGATAGTTCCCACAAGTTCCTTAGTATTCCTAAAGTTTCCATTTCCTTGTCTGTAAAGTGGAAATAATTAGAGCATCTTGTTTACAGATGTAGCCTGAGGTGTAAAAGAAATATGTAATCTACAAAAGTTCCTGCTATGTGCCTGGGACATAGTAGGTACTCAGTAAATGCTACTGCCTTCAGTTCAGAGGTGCCCGAGGTCATACCTCTGGGCTTGTTTTGTACCTTAAAGTCCCCATAGTTAGTGCTGACGTTCCTTCTGGGAAGCAAAACCCATCTGTCCTGCCTGGGCCCTGTTCCTTAGAGTTGTCATCTGGTTCCCACAGGTTGTCCCCAGGGCAGTGCATAGTAATAGATCCTGAAGGCATGCTACTCTCCTGGGGTGACGTCTAACAATACACTGGCTGAAAGCTGATGATTTCTGCTGTTCACCTAGCGACAGTAGCACTCCGGAATCTGGGCCCCTGCACTTGTCCACCAGCTCAGCCCCTCATCTATGCACCTCTCTTCTATCTGTACTCTGCTCTTCATCTCCCCCTCTGCCCCATTCCCATCATGGGTTCTCTCCATTGTCTTTTGTATCAGTCTCCTGCTTTCTATTTCTCCCATGCTCTAATTTATCTGACCCAAGCTGCTGACCCAATTCTGGGCAGGCTATTTCCATGCAAAAACTCCCATGGCTTTTCAGGGCCAAAGTCCCAACATGTCAGTTTGGCACCCAAGGGATTCCTGGTGAGCCTGCAGACCGTGACCCTTCCTGCGGTTTGAGGACCAGCCACAGGCACTGGCCAGCAGGGCTGGATGGCAATCAGGACTGCTGGGTCTTAAGCCTGTGAGGTTTGGCTCAGGGGAGGATCTGATGGGAAGAGCTGCGGGCACCTGCTGTACATCAGCCCTTCCTGGGGCCCAGCAGAGACATCTGCTGTTCCCTGAACTTCCCTCTGCATTTCTAGGCCTGGCCCTCTTCTCATAGCATCTTAACTGCCATTTTCCCTAAGTGGCACCAAGTGGATGCTACCTTTCTCCACTATTCTGAATGCCCATGTCCATGGTGTTGTCTTAATGTGCCTCTGTTAGGACACGGAACTTGTATGTCACATTGCAGGTGGCAGCATATAGGTGTCATACCCCCTTCCCGAGGTCATAAATGAAAACCACAAACTGACAACCAACACACTCAGCTTGTGGGTATTTGCTAAGCCTGAAAAGTTTTCTTGTTTTTTTCCTAGTAAGAAATTTCAGGTTTCAAAATTGATTTTCTGGCTTCATTTGGAGCACTGGCAAACCTGGTCACATGAGGCCTGTCTATTCTAGAAGCTGGGATGGGCTGGATGTGACAGCCAGCTTCCTCTCTACCGCCCTTGGAAAATGATCAAGCTTTCCTTTCTCCCACAATTCCGACTCAGGCTACTTTGCTCCTTGATGCTCTGTGCCCGTCTCTGTTGGCATGGGAGTTTGCAGTCCTCCTTAAAACTATGATGCAGATAGCATCCCTTGCTAATGTTTCTGTGGTGTGATGCTTAGAAGCACGGACATCGAGCCCAAACAATTTAGGGTTCTACTTAGCACTGATGCTTCCTACCTATCTGTGTGAGCATTAGCAAGTTACCTACCTCATTCCCGCTTCTGCTTGCTTTTCTATAAAGTGTGAACACCGTATGGTAGCACCTACCTTATAGTAGTCTTGGGATGATTAAATGGGGTAATATATATAAGGTACTTAAATCAGAGGACGCAATCTCACGCTAGCCCTAAATACTAGGAATAGTTCCAGTAGACATGGGAGAATAATCCTCACAGAACTTAGCATACTTAGTAGGTATACAAACATGATTAATGAACAAATGAAGAAATTGAATGATATTCACAAAGGCCTCACAGAAACTTTGGGCCAATCCAGATGAAGGCCACATGTGATGGATTCTCATCAAGGTGAGTGTCCTGGATGGAGCAGCTGAGGGACTAGGAGACATTATTGGATCCCTTCAACTTCTGCCTGTGAAAATATATTCATAGGTGTATGCAAAACCTGCTGGGTCAAATGGCAAAGATGGATGCTGATTACTCAAGCACACAAACCTCAGAGTTTCAGTAAGATTATCTGAATTCCAGCCTGTGATTCCTCCCAAATTTCTTTCCAGAGATGGTTGGGAACAATGAGATGGAAGGGAAGGGATGACTTAGAAAAGCATCTGCCAAGGAGCTCATTATTTTCACTCAGACTGTATGTTCCTTAGACTGTCTGGAGGACAGTTTGCTGATGGAAATTACCTGGGAATTAAAATTTTCCCTCCTGTACTAAACCTCTTCCAAGTACAACTTTTGGTCTACATCAATGGCCATATCCTTGTTGAAGGAGCCAGGTAGTGATGAAAATGATAGCCACCTTTGAATGCAGAGAAAACAGACTTTCAGCTTCTGGAAACATCCGAGCTTTGCAAAGTCTTGAAAGGAAGATACGCTGGCGTATATGTGAGTCTTCTTGGCCCCCTCCCTGAACCTGTGGTGTGGGATTCTAATTAAAAAGTGATTTGTATCCCATGGTGGATGCTTTATGGATGAGGTTTAGCTAAGCTCAAACCAGAGGGAAGGTACTCAGTTAGGGAAACTTTATGGCCCTCGCAAAAGTCCAACAGCTGGAAGAGATTTTAAACCCTTTCTAATTAAGGTAGATGGTGTTCTTTTATTTTCTCCTGGAATTCCTTCAGGAATGACCTCAGGGAGAATGATGTCAGTCAGTCTTCTTTCTAACAACAAGACCCCGGAACCTCATCTAGAACAGATCAACCAAGACCTGGGCACCTTCTGCCACCCATCACAATTCAAGCCTCAGCTAGAGGAAGGGCGAACTATGATGGTTTTGAAAGCCAAGGTCTGACATGGTCTTAAATTCATGTGATAACAAGTTCCCAGCCCCGATTTTGGAAGATCACCAAGAAAAGTTCTCTCCAGAGCATCAAAGGAAGCCAAGGGAGATTACAACATCTGGGACCACTGCTGAGCATGTGAAGGTGATGATTGTTTAAGCAAGTGATTTACTGGTGACCTTGAGGGAAGGCAAAGTCAAGTGGAGAAGAAGACTGACGTGGCTGGGACAGCGAGCCAGTAAAGGCTGCCTGTGTGAGTCATAACTGGCCCGAAGCCAAAACCATGTACCGTACTGGATAGCAAAGGAAAAGAAAACCAGTAGAGAGGTTAGGAGACCTAGATACTGGTTCCAGCCTGGCCACTTTCTACATGAGTGTAATACAGGTGTCTTTCTCCATAACTTGGGAGGGACAGATTAAGTCAGCAGGCAAATCTCAAATGCCTTCCAGAACCACACTGGATATGTCAATGTGTGAAGATGAGGGGGCGAGACAATAAGGAACCAGGAGAGCTGGTGACTGTGGCTCACTGTTGCGAAAGGCCTGCTCTAATACACCTCCAATCTGACCTGGCCTGTGGACTGGTGTCTTCAGACCCAGAGACTGGATAATGAGTCTCAGGGCCACGTTCTGCTCTACGCTTCTGGGTGTCTGTGATTCTAAGTAGTATCTCACTGCGCAATGCAAAGGAAGGAGGCTGTAGACTGTTTGCTTTAAGATCATGGGCTTTGAGGTGATCTGAGGCTGGGCCCTCTACTTTGTCACCAACAAGGTCTCCATGCTCCATTGCTTATACTTCCAAAATTTCACAATCTTAAAAACCAAAAATATTTTGGTAGATTTACAGAAACCTCACTTAGCGGTCAAACTGAGCTGTGCTGTTTAAAAAGATCATTTATATCAGAGTTTGGTGATTTTATTTTCTGCAGAAGACCAGAAAGAGTTTAGACTTCAAGGCCATGCAGACCATCGCTACAACTCAACTCTACCACCTTAGCTGGAAAACAGCCTGGTGCATGGGCAGGGCTGGGCTCCCGTAAAACCTGCTCTTGGTAATAACACCACAGGGGATGTGGCCCCAGGGTGTGGTTTGCTGATCCCTGATGCATACTATTTTCATGCATCATTCCTATGTTTCACTGCAGAAGTATTAATGATTAATGAAGCTGATACCTCTGGGGTGCCAGATAAGGGTACACAAAGGCATTCATGTCCTAATCCCTGGACTCTGTGGCTATGTGACCTTACAAGACAAAAAGGACTTTGCAGATGTAAGTTTAGGACCTTGAGATGCAGAGAGGACCCTGCATCATTGCGTGGGCCCCATAGGCGGGGCACTGAGACCATAGGTACAGAAAGGGCAGACACAGGAAGTGTGAAGAAAGGATCAGAAGGCAGAGCACAAGAGGTCTGCAGGCATTACGCTGCTGGCCTTGAAGACAGAGATGGGCCATGAGTCTCAGAATACAGGCGACCACTAGAAGCTGGCAAAGTCTAGGAAACAGGTTCTCCCCTGGAGACTCTGGAAAAAACCAGCCCTGTTGACCTTGATTTTAGGCCCTCTAACCTCCAGAGCTGTAAGATAATACATTTATGTTGTGTTAGTGGCCATTAAATTTGTGATAACATGTTACGATAGCAATGGAAATGAATACAGAGGGCCACAGTAAACAGTATATACAATGAATTACCTTTCTAAACTCCCAGACTTAGGAGTTTGAAAACCCTTGTCTTATTGGCTTATCGATTTCTAGCTAAGTGATTTTGAGCAAGATCCTTTTACTCTTTAAATTTCAATGGGTCCATCTGTAAAATGGGCATAGATATGATTATATCTTCCTTGCCTTAGGTCACTGTGGAGGATACAGTAGTGTTCCTCCCAGACCCCATTTCGGGAAAGGCCCCAGTGCCCAAATTTTGGAGGAGCTCTAGGTGGCCAGCCACAGGGACCATGTGCTCAGTGACAGAAAAGCCTGCAGTGGGAGAGGGGAGTCTGAAAACGCCGAGAGTCAGCATTTCTAGTTATCAGCAAATATTTCATACCAAACACTTGGCATTTGAGAATCATGCGGATATTATGAAATTGTTTGCTAAAGTCATAAGAAATATTCAGTCTTCCAAAATCTGGGTGGAGTTAAGACTACAGTAAGTTTTTTAATGCAGTGCAGCTTACTAATTATGTAAACTCAAAATGCAAGTATTTTAAATTATTATAGATCAATATTTTTCAGAAAGGGCTATTTCTAAAAACCACAGAAATGCGATCAAACGATAACGATGTGATATATAGATGTGAAGGGAGAGTGCGGTCCTTTTTCTGAAGTCCTGTGAATTAGGTAAGTCAAGCTACCAAGTTTCAGCTCAGCCTCAGAGAGAGAGCTGCCTGCTGACAGCCTGCCGGGACGGACGCCTGCGCCTCCTCCCTCCGCCATCCAGCTCCATCCTTAGCTCTGCTAGCAGAGGCCGTCCCAGCCTCCAGCCGCTGTCAGTGGCCACGTATCCGCAGGGACAGCGGGAAGCTGACCCAGGAGACCCCCCCAGGATTTAGAGACTTCTGCAAAGACCTAAGCAAAGAGAGACAAGGTTCCTTCGACCAATCCAGTCTGCTTCCAAAACAAGGTGGAGAGACAGGAAAAGAAAAACCCTCATTACAACCTTAAATCAATGACAACTTGACTCAGAAAACCTTAAGTAAGAGATTCTTTTCAGAAGAAAAAAATTCGAGGCCTTTCAATGACATACTCACCAGAAACTCCTGGCTTTCTTCTAAGTTCCTTTTAGGAGTTCCAGAAAGTGCTGCAGTAACCGTGGCCTGGGCGTTTCCTGCTGTCCCCTCCAGGCCCACGCTGTGCCCTTTCCCAGCTGCGTTTGTCCCCAGGGTTCCGCCTGGCCTGGGTCTTCTCCAGGTTTCTTTTGTCCTCTGGCTTCCGTTGGGATGGCCAGAGGGGAGTGCCCACAGAGGAGGCCTGAGGGAGGAAAGACACCCCAGCTGTCTCCTAGGGTTGCCCGGCTGGGCGACGCCCTCCTCACCGTCCTTGCCAGGTAGTCCAGTCAATGGCTCTCCCCAGCTCCGGGTTCCGGCAGCCTCTCCCCCTCCCTCCTTCTCACCTGGGGTGGTAACAACCTGGGTGAGTACACTGTCCCTTTCAGTGTTCCTGTGCTTTGTCGCACTACATAGACAGCTCTTTAATAAGTTCCTCCAAGTTACCCAACTGGGGTCCACCATTTGTTTCCTGCTGGGACTGTCACCGACATAAATAACAATGAGCTTTATTAAACGCGTGCTGTGGACTCCTCGGCCACTGGGTCATTTAATCCTCTCAAGAATCCCATGAAGTGGGTGCTATTAGTCCAACTCACAGGTGATGAATGTAAACCTCAGAGAAATTACAATCATACAAATAATAAATGCCCCCGAAGTCGAACCCAGACTGTGTGAGGGCAAACTCCACTTTAACCCTGTGCAGGCTAGGTTGCTGTGAGGACTGTCAACCTCACCATTTCCACAAGTTTCAGCACACTGCTGCTATATTTTCAGAGACTCCCCCGACCCGGCACCTAGTCCAACGATACAAGCAGCGCAGCATCTTGTCTGCACCTGAGAAGAACAACCAGCGTCCTTGCTGACGATAGTCCAAGGCGCTCACTCTAAGCAGTTCGTGTTCATCTTTGTCTGAGAAGTGAAAGTTTTGAATGTGTGAGGTCTGTGTGTGGTGGGGTGGGAGGGAGTGAAGGAGGGAGGGAGAGAGTGAAAGGAGAGAGGCGGAGGAATGAAAAAGATCTAGACAAGCAGGTCATGTTTAAATATCAAATCGCTCCCAGCCACGCTTTAGTCTTCAGTAAGAGGGTGGCAGACACACACATTGCGAGGACTGACCTTTGGAATCTAGAGCCAGCGTTTATAGACACAATCCCAGTTCTGTCCGACAGCAAGAGGCTGATGTGTGCGCTAGAGAATGAAATTTTTATCTGCCAGATTAGAGTAGCCAAAGATGCTTTATCTTTAACCTGATGATTCTGTAAACCCCAGTCTCCCCCTAGAGCTGCCATGGGTCTCAGTGGCCTCAAATATATTTTTGACAACCTTGTGGAGTATCTTGCTCTTACAGATAAACTTTGGACACCATCTAGGAAATTCCTAGACCTGTCCCCTCCCACTGGGCTCTGGGATGGAGTGGTGTGAACTTCAGTATGAATTTCCAGTGACCCATTGCTGCCATCCAACTCCAGCTAACCCAAGCAAGAGGGAACTTAGTGGAACCTTGCTGGGGGCTGCAGAACTCATGGGAGACTTGGAGAATGGGATTATAGGAAAGGAGCTGCTGCCCGGAGTCTGGGAGAGTCTGAGAACTTCTACCCAGTCCTTCCTCTGGGACTGCCCAAGATTCCAAGTGGGCAAAGAAGGTGCCGGATGACTCAGCTGAGATCCGATCCTTTCTCTCCCACCTCTACCCATCCTGGTGGGAAGTAGTTACCTAAAATTGCCCTCTGCAGAGGACACTGTGAACACCCACCCACATTCTTTTCCTCCACCATGGAAATTGCCTCTAGGTTCACTTGGCCACAGGTGGCTCATCTCATTGGTTGAAGGTAGCTCACTTCAACCAATGGGAGTCAAAACATGGAAATCAATAGCTCAGTTTCCTGCCCCCCCCCCAGAAAGAAATTCTGAATGTGTCCCACACAATCTCTCAGAAGGTCCTCAGTGCCACTGGGCCATGGCCCATAGGGGTCATCTATGCATTCATGCTGATGAGGCACACTGGCTTCCTCTTCTTGTTGGTGTCTGTCTCACTGCTTCCTGCAGTCTTCTCCCAAGTCAGCCACTTGTACCCAAATCCCCTTGTGAAGATCTGCTGCAGGGCACCTGTACTTAGACTTCACCAGGCTCCACGGACAGTGGGGAGGCAGTGGCCAGGTTCCTAATGGGAAACTGGATGACAATAAAGAAAGGGGCTGATGAAGAACGACCACAGATGACAAGAAACAGTCACTCAGCCATTAACAATGGGAGCCCAAAATCACTTTTGAAAAAAAGAATTTTGAAAGAGGAAAAAATATATAGAGATATTATCTACTAAAAGCTTTTATTTTTGCCACTTTATTTCAAGATAATTTTGTGGTACCAGGAATTGAACCCAGGGTCTTTGTGCTGAGCTACCTCCCCCGGACTTTTTTTATTTTTCATCTTGAGATAGGGTCTCGCTAAGTCAGTACATTGCCCAGGCTGGGCTCAAATTAGCTCCTGCCTCAGCCTCCCACAGTGCTGGGATTATAGATGAATGCCACCATGCCTGGATCTCTGTGTTGCTTAGAAGTAAACGTCTATTACTTATCTATTATGGTATGAAATACTGCCCCCAAATGTAGTGGCTTACAATGATAAACATTTACTGTCTCACAGTTTCTGTGAGTCAGGAATCTGGGAACAACTTCCTGGGGTGGCTCTGGCCAGAGGTCCCTCTTGCGGCTGCAGGGCTGAGGCTCCAAGCCGGTGCCCTCACCATCCAGGCCTCCCTGGTGTTCTCAGGTATCCTCCCAGAGGGACAGCTGGCCATCCCAGCGAGGCACGAGGACAGATGCTACCCTGTCTTGTGCGCCCTGGCCTCTGTGCCTGTTCACTGGCAGAGTCTACCTGGTTTTGCAGGCAGCCCTACTGTGAGTCGAAGAGGACTCCATAGCAACATGAAGATCAAGGCAGAGAATAATATTGGGAATCCCCTTAGAGACTGGCACAGTACCCATTTCTTCTAAGTAAGTCTCTTGCTTTGGAGGACCTAATGAAACAGACTGACCAAGGTATGATTCTACTGTGCCACAGAGTCAGGGACCCCCATCCCACAGCCAGCTGCTCCTCGATTTACAACTAGAAACCCAGGGTAACTGTTTAGGGGGTAGCCAACTTGTTCTGTGAAAATCGGGACATCGATCGATTCTTCTCACTGGTGCTTGAGAGTCCAGCCTGGAGTTGGAGGATGATCAGGTTGGAGAGCTGGAAGCGAACACTGACCTGTGCTGCGAGAGGTGTATCTGCACAGGCAGTTGCTCCTGGCCTGTTCTCCACGTCCTCTGCTCCGTCATTCCCAAGAGGGAAGCCCCCATCAGCCCACCAGAACCTGGTGAAAACAGAGCATGTGCTGCGGAGCCCAGCCCGGCAGCTCCAGTTTAACAGAAAACACAGAAAGCACCACCCTCAACATGCCAAGCTTCTGCAGGGAAGATCTTGAGCAGCTGTGCCAGCCCAGATAAGAGGGGAGCCAGGAAGTGCCAGGCACGTCTGAGAACTTCTGCCCCCGAGTCACCAACTTGGGGGAGGAAGGCCCACCAGAGCGCTCAGCCTGGCCCTTCCATGCTCCACAAGCCCGGGCCGGCTCTGGGCACACTGTAGATGGCCCTAACCCGGAGCGCAAAAGCAAAGTGATGCTGCTACCTGGAAAACCAGCCCCTAAAAGGAGACTCTAACGAGGCCATTTCTCTTTGTGACAAATGAAAATTATAGAGGTATTTGGAAAAGCACTGGAATTTATACAGCAGCGGTATCGTATGCATCGATTTAAAGAGTGGGTCATTTCACTGCACATTTGTGACATAAACGTTCTGATTCTGATGATAAAATGCCAGGTCTCAGCAGCACTGCACAGCCCCTTCCCAGAGACATGAACTGCACACTCTCTCGGATGCCCTAACTCAGTAAGCGGCTCTTGTGACCAAGCGGTTGCTCGGGTCAAAACCTCCAGAGGCCTCTTCGCCCCTCCTCAGTCACACACGTAGCCCCTGTTTCTAGGACCAGGGCGGGCTAGTCCTGGGAGTCAGAGCCAGGCTTCATGCCTGGCGGATAGATCCTGCACCACTGACCACAACCTGCCCCCCAGGCACCTCTCCTAATTTGTTTTCAAGGCTTCTACGTTCTGTATCTTGTTGGATCTCTCCACATCCACCCCCTACTTGGGCCTCCTGCCACAGGCTGCCTCATTTCCATGCTGTTTCTCCTACTTCCCCTCCTTCACAGTAGATATCATGAGAGTTAAGAAGTAGGGAAGTCAGCAACCTAGATCTGAGGTGGAATACCTGAAGGTCACCGGAGACCCACTCTTTATTCTGTGTATTTGTGGGGTTTCTGTTCCAAGGTCACTTTATGGTTCAAAATGGTTGCTAGAGATCCAGTCATTGCATCTGTATTAAAACTAGCAAGAATGAAACAAAGCATCTAAGAAGATCATGCTTGCTCCTTTAAAATATACTTCCCAGAATTGTATACAAAAACTTTCACACTACATTTACTCTGACTTAGTAACATGACCACACCTGGTAGCAAAGGAGTCTGGGAAATTTGGTCTTTATTCCAGTCATCTGCTCAATAAAAATAAAGGCCGTTACTACTAAAGAAAAAGAATGGTGCACATATTCAGGTACAATATGTAGTTTCTGCTCTTCCTCTTACACACGACTCAGCCAAGATATGATCATCTGTACCCTAGGAGGACATCTTAATTTTATTGAATGAAAAGGAACAGATGACATTATCAAAACTTACGAAATACAACCTAAACTGTGCTTAGATGGAACTGGAAAGCTTGCAGGCATATAGAGGCTGGCCATCCCTAATCTACACTTCTGCAACCCAAAATGGTAAGGCATTCAGTTCTA